>VOSG01000186.1:33631-64235 GCA_009761265.1 Halicephalobus sp. NKZ332
GAAATAAAAATCAGTGATTTTTCTAATTTTCGAAGAAAATTAACTTAAAATAATTATTTACATTATGGACTGCTGTACTTGGTGTTCTTATTTATTAACAACTTCAGAACTGTCTTAATTTATATCTACAGAAAATCAGAAAAAAAGGAAAATGCTGATGGAAAGGAAGGTAAAACTGGTGGTGCACACTAAGGTGAAAGTGATTTCGAAATACAAGTTTTTTGAGCTAAGGAAGTTTACAGTTCGTTGGCAAGCAGACCGAGGAGCTGCGTTACCGTCTTGATGAAGTCGTCTGGATCAGTGCCACCATAGGAAGCAATCGGCTGCTCCGCATAGAACCGGAGAGCATCGTTCATCTGGGTCTGAAGAAATAAGTCGTGAAAATACCGTAAAAAACAAATTTCTTACCTGAGCTGCTTGGAGGGATTCCCGAAGTTTCGCTTCTTCCACAACCATTCCTGTATTTTGAGGAATCTCGATCCCCAAGGAGGCCTTCTCTGTCTCCAGTTGGAGCATGGAATCACTCAAAGTTTCTACCCGGTTTTCGAGTGTTGAGAAAGAATCTAAAATTAAAGATTTCAGTTTAGTTTTAAAAAATGAAAACTCACATTGACATGCATCCGTATAAAAATTAAGTCTTTTGGTCACGGAATCACTCAGACCGTGGATAGGAAGCATATCCGCGATTTTTTTCCCGATCTTGGTCCCGTTTGGAAGTTCGAAGTTACAGACTTCTATCGCCTCCTTCACCCTGATCCCGTGGATCAACTGAGCTCCGAAATCCCCACATAGGAAATTAGCATAAATCGTGGAACACTGTAGGATTGTCGCCAACAGAGGATCGTGACGTAAGAGTGATGCCGCTTGAGCATAGGTATTGATTTCCTAAAAAATTTACTTTTTCAAAGGAATCTAAAAAAAACATACTTGTTGCAGATTAAATAACATATCTGGATAAACATGGGTCATCTCCATAACTTTAAGTCGAGAAAAAAGTTGCTCAATATTACTCAATTCGATGACAAATTTCTCCTCCTCTGAAAGACTGCTGACAGAGTTCGCTTCACAGAACGACTGGAACCTCCTGGCGTCTACTTCAGAAGGAGCTATAGTCTTGATCAACCTCACTTGGGCCAAGGAAAGCAAACTTGTGTCGCATCTGTAAATTAGTTGGTGATTAATTAAAGATTAATCCTTGAATAATAATAATAATAAAATTAAAATAAAACATTAAATAATTAATCAATTATCAAATAACAAAAAGTTAATTACTTGTAGAGAGCAAACATGATCTCAAAGTCCTTCTTCGGAAGCTGTTTCCGGACGTTGGAAACCGTTTCTATCTGTTCCGAATTCAGCAATCGACTATTGTTACTCTCGATGAACGAGGCGACCTCCGATAGATCTATTCGCTGAAAAATAATTTTTTAAATTAAAACTAAAATATCCATTTAATGAAAATTTACTAAATAAAAAGAAAACTTACGTCAATCAAGTCAGAACTGTTGGTGAATGTTTCGAAAACAGTTCCTTTGATTTTTGAATCAGGGACAAAACGATGGAAAAAACTTGTATAAATAGCCTTATCATTGTCTTCAAAATCAGATTTCGAAACATTCTCATGTTTTCGTTCCTCTGATCTTCTTTCTCCTCCACTTTCTTCTTTTTGGATTGGTCTAGGAGACTCAACAACTTCTTCCTGAAAATTGATTGAAATCAAAGTAACTTCCGGATTTATTTTTTTCCACGTGCATATTATCTTAAATCCAACTAACCTTGATCTCTTGGAAAGACTTTTCCCCAGGAATTTCCAAAACAGGACTATTCTGGAGCACGTTGAACAAGGGGAACTTTGGTAACAGGAGACTTGATCCGTTCGACAAAATCGAGCCTTGGTCTACTGACCCCTGGGGACTACCCCCAGTCCCTGTCGAGGTCGAAGTGGAGCTTCTCTGACGACCCTTGGTAGCCCCTATTTGTCTATTATTATTGTTGTTGAAATTGTTGTTTGATCTTCCGGGAAAAGGCCGAGCTCGACCCCTGACGTTCGGAAAACACTTTTTCATGAATTCCTCCACTTGTTCCGCGTAGTCGTCCATGTAACTTATGGGGTCACCCGTGATGCCATGGAGAGAGACCATATGACTTTTGACGTTGTTCTTCGAGTAAGTAGACGTGAAATCACAAGCGGGACATTGGAACATTGGTTTCCCCACATGACATTGTCTGATATGACAAGGCAATTTTGAACTGTGAACATTTTTCTGACAAAGCACACAATACTGAAAGGTGTATGGATATCCCTAAAAAACCACAAAAATAACTTTTTTTTAAATTAAAAATTAACTCTTTTTTTATCTGGAGATTGTCCCGTTTCTTGTTTCTGATTCACAGGTTCATTTTTAACGGTACTCGATGAATTTCCGGAAGAACTCGCTGCAGTTCCCATCAGTTGTTGAGCCACCGCTCGTTGACGGAGTTGCAAGGCCGAAAAAGGAGAACTCGGTTGGATCTGTCTTTGCAAAAGAGCATGTTGTTTAAGGAGTTGTTGGAGGAGTTCCGGATCACGGATCTGGTTCCCCAGGGGCTGGGAGGCCATGGCGTAGAGGGCAGCGTCCATGAAGTTCGGCTGATCTCCTCCGATGACGTTGTTCCAGAGGTTGCTTTGGGCCAATAAGGATATGTTCTCAAAAATACTTTCCGAACCAGATTTATTTTCTTCCGATTTTTCTTTCGCTTCGTTATTGTCTTGGTTGATGGAGTTATTGTTGTTGTTGATCAAAGCCGGAGTTGTAGAAGGACTAGAAGTCGATGTAGCGCTGCTTCCACTGACGTTGTCATCAGCGGATTTCGGAGATAAAGATCTTCCATTAGGAGTAGAGCAATTCCTCAACGAATCCCCATTATGGAGAAGGTTGATGGAAAACTGGGACAGTCCAGGAGAAGGATTAGTAGCCAGCATATTTAATCTATCTCAGAAGGAGGCTATCTTCATGTCGTTTTTCACTTCCTATTCTCCTAAAAAAGATAATTAAAAAACAATAAAAGTGCCAAAAAATCGCGATTCTCCTAGAAGACGAGACGGCAAGGTTGGGCTTCTTCCGGGAGCCAACCAAAGCTTCTCAGGCTTGGCTTAAGGCAACGTTAAGCCCCATTTTCAAAGCATCGACACACGCAAACAGTCTCAGACTTGGCGGCATCCAGGAAAAAGCCGAAAACGGGCGCCTAATCCATCGACTGCTCCACTATGGAAGGGACGCTGGAAAGAGACAAGACTCACTCGGTTGCGCCTCTAATCCTTCTAGTTTCAAGGCTTCTTCTCTACTCATGGTACCAACCAGGCTCATGTACTCGATGGTCAGGATGGTCTTCTGTAGTCATCAACAAGGACCAAAAAAAACCCTTCAAAACTTTTAGCTTTGGATTTCGCAGACTTTACAGAAGATTTGAGGGGAGATCAAGAGATCAAGAAGTGATAGAAAAATTCTGAAGGTGAAATGACTTTGAGAAATTCCCATTTAATTAAGGGAAAGCTACTTTTATGAAAATGGAAACTCAATCTCGTAATAATCTAGCCTAGGTCCTAGGTGTCAGTCGGACTTAAAGCCAAGATTTAGGATTAAGGCTTTTGTCAACAGCTTCTACAGTACCCTACTCAACTTTTCCCCAGAAAAACACCCTCGTTCAACTTTTGTTTTTTCGCTAAAAATGCCAGATTAAAATTCGATCGAAAAATCTTAGAAAATGATAAGTTGATTTTCTAGTTTGTTTTTAAAGTGCTCGAAAACAACCAAGCGTTAGGTTTGATAAAAATTTGAAGAAGCTTGTTGTTGTCATATTTCATCATCGAAATCAAAACAAGGTTTCTGAAATAACTTAGTTCGGACTCGTCGTGACCAATCGTCGTCGAGTCTCTCGATCCCGGCTGTCTTTTTCATACAAACTTTTCATAAAGATTTTCACACAAAATTTTCATAAACTTCGCATCAATTTTCTATCAAGGATTCCTATACAGACGTTTCATATTAATTTCTACAAGAGGTTTCGCGAAATCCTCCATATTAATTCCCTGTGTTAATTTCTATAAGAGCTCTCCATACAAATGTTTTATACAAATCACTATAAACCGCTTCTCTCAACCCATCGTCTTCGATTATCTCATAAAAACTCTAGTCTATATCTATAAAAAAGAGAAAAAGGTTTTCGCATCTCCAGAAAAACAAGGAAAAGAAGATAATATTGTTTCGGATTTCATTAAATGAGAAAAATAAATAATTTCCAAATTAAAGGTCAAGTTTTCGGAAGAACCGTTAACCTTCTGGAAAAAAGGAAAAAAAGGAATAGTATTAACGGCGAAAATGCTTGATCGGCGCCGATTCAGAAAAACTTTACCCAAAAAACAGTAGCATTAAAGACTCAGAAATTCCTCCACCGACATTAAAGACTTCCAGAAGTTCTTCCCGGCGCCATGAAAGACTCCCAAAAGTTGTTCTAGCACTATGCGAGACTTCTGGAAGTTTCCCTCGGCGCCATGAAGACACTCCATCGAGTTCTAAAATGCCAGGGGAAAACTCGGAGAAAAGATCAAATGTCCGAATAATTCAAAACAGGAATCAAGCTCGATCTATACTATGGAGAAAATCACTTTCTATTTTCTTTATTTCGAAAAAGAATGAAATATTTGGGAAAGATATTTTCGAAGACTTTTTGTTGGCTTTAATTCCAAGTTTAGGGACTGGGTCAAGGAGGAACTGTTTGGTTTTCTGAAAAAGAACTTCGTCCTGGGTCGACTGATAACGCATTTGGCATATTTTTTCGGCAAGAAGAAAACATAGATAAAGGCCAGAACTTGATCAAATTTAAATTCAGAAGAAATAAATTTGAAAGAGATTCGTTTTTATTTTGAAGAATATATTCTAGTGACAATTTAAGAAATCAAAATTCGATCGAATTTAAATTTTACAAAATTGATTTTTTTAAAAAGGTACATATTAACTAGAGAAAAATAAAAATCGGAATTCAAAAATAAAATTAAAAGTTGATTTATGTTTTAAAGGA
This sequence comes from Halicephalobus sp. NKZ332, assembly GCA_009761265.1. NCBI lineage: Eukaryota > Metazoa > Nematoda > Chromadorea > Rhabditida > Panagrolaimidae > Halicephalobus > Halicephalobus sp. NKZ332. The sequence goes on from VOSG01000186.1 coordinate 38,690, forward strand.
ATACAAAATTAATGAGATTAAAAAATAAAATTAAAGTTGATTTTTACCGTACAGAAATACACCGTAGTTAGAAACTTAAAAATCAGATTTTAGTAAAGTTTTAGAAAACTTGAAAGCTGATTTTTACTTTAAAGGAATATACTCTAATTAACGAAAACAGTTGACCATAGACACGGATGCTGCGATTCGCGCAGCTTTTCTCTAAGCCTAGAAAACTTATCGCGAAATCCTTTTTGACGTTAGACCGCAAAACATTTGAGCAAATAAAGAAAAAAGACTGAGAACGAATAATTTGCAGGCAATGACTAAATAGGGAGGAAGAATCCCAGAGTAAGCTCGCGACCTCGACCAAGTGCACGGTGGATGAGCCTTGCCCTGCGGCGGTTGCTCGACAAGTTGCGCGCATTAGCTCAGAAAAAAGACAATTGACTGTTTTTGTACAATCATCAGATGTTGTTTTCATGTCAAGTGGACGAGTGACCACGAAAATCCCAAAGATTTAAAAAAGTTTTCTTATCAACAATCCAAAAAATATTTTCAACTACTCTGATGCAAAAAAAATAAAAAAAATATGTGTTAATAGTGAAATTTTTTTGTTTTTGAATATGATACAGACAGACAAGTCCGGGACATCGAAAATTAGGACCAAAGGAATCACATTCTTCGTCACGTTTTCTGTGATCGCTTCCTTGATGAAATTTTCCTTTTATCGCATCCCCCTCCTTGATGACTTTTTTCGATCCCATCCCCTTGATAGTTTTTTTTTATCCCATCCCCCTCTCCTTGACATTTTTTTTGATCGCATCAAGCCACAAAAACCGGACTGTAAGCTTTGGCCATTTTTTCGCGTGAGTGAACGAACTGTAAAAGGCAAAAGTTTACGAAAAACATCCCCAGGAAGCTGAAAAATAAATTCCCAGAAACTTGTCAACTAGATCCATTTCTGAAAATATTTGATTAAATAAACACTAGAAGTTTTAATTAGAAAAGTTTAGAAATTATTTTCGAATAGATGAATTTCGAAATGTTTTAGCTAAAGAATGTTAGAAAATTGTTCGATTAGATGGAATTAGGATTTTTAAAATTAAATTAATGTGGAAAGTTTTTCGAATAAATAGTTTCGAAATTTTTTTTGGTTAAATAAATATTATAAAATTTTTCGATTAGGCGGATTTATAACTTTCCGGCTTTTAGCACGAATTGGGTCAGAACTTCTCGATTATCATCAAGAGAGCAAATTTGATGACTATCGAAGCGAGCGCAATAAAACTTCTTCAAAACTTTATCTGCAACCTTATCTCAGGTGGAATAACTCAATCTTGGAGAATTTTCTGGATAAATTTGTTTTCGAAATTTCACTAGACAAAAATTCTCAGAATAAAGTTTCCGAGAATTTTTTTAAAAAAGTTCCGAAGTCCACCCTAGTCCTGTAGACTCAGAAACAGATTTCACAAGTTTTTATCCTTGAAAAATCCAAAAATTAAATCCACAAGGACTTTAGCGAAATTGTGTTCCTGGGGATTACCGTAGTGTCATGCCAGACAGCAATCCGCTTTGTCGGAATAAAAGTTTAAGCCTAAAAAGGCAAATCTGTCCAAGGTAATCAAAAGGATGGAGTCGGCTTTCTCGAAGATGAAATCTCCTTTCCGAAAACCTTAGTATGGAAAAACCAAATCTCTTTCTCGAGAACCTAAAGTCGGAAAATTACTTCTTTCCTAACCCAGGGATTCAAGCGCATCCAGGGCTTAGGGAAGGTGATGAGGGCTGAGGTGTCGAGGACTGAGGTGATGAAGACTAATGCCGAGGACTAGTGTCGTAGACTAATGCCGAGATTAACGGAGAGCTTGGAAAGGAATAATGGCAAAACAAAAAATGAGAGGATTCGGAAGGTGGAAAATAGGTCTTCCTCGATTCCAGCCTCAACCTCCCCAAACTACCTGGGGATAAATGACATTTTAAAAAATTTTGAAATTAGTTTTTGGAAGAAATCCCTAGAAATTAATTTCTTTTACGATTTTTCGAAAATTAATTTTTTTTTAAATCCTGAAAATTAATTTTTTTTAATTTTTAAGTTTTCAAAAAATTCTTAAATTCTTAAATTCTTAAATTTTAAAAAATTAATTTTTGTAGAATTTAGATCATCTCAATATAAGTTATCTTTTCTGGAAATTGTTTTCGAAAAGAGCAATCCGGACGACAATACAAGGATTAAGTTAGGAAAGCAGGCGCGAAACGGCATTTTTCACTCAATTTTGGTCGAGGAGCTTATTTTTCAAAAATGGAGGCTTAAGTAGGTTTAGTTGCATACATTTTAATTTCTTTAAAAAGAAAACCGTTTCGTCCAAGAAATCCCGCGCAAGTACCCTCATGAAGGGACCTTGGATAAGGGAGTTGGATTTCGATTAAGTCCTCATCTGAAGTGGGATAACCTGGAAGGAAATGCTATCGAAATAGACCTGGATGGAAATTTCGGCGACATAGACCTCGATGAGAATCCAGAAAAAATGGACCTGAGAAGATAATTCTAGAAAACTGACTTCGAAGAGAGAATCCAGGAAAACAGACCTGAGGAAAATCCCCAAAAATGGATCTAGAAGGAAGGTCCAGGAAATGGACCTGGATGAATCGTCGACAATTTTCCTGTAGAATGAGAGGCAAGAAACCCCCATGGAGACCGAGTGTTTACTTTCCGAAAAGAAAACGATACCGAGAGTAATTCAACTCGATGGAGGAGATGAGGTAACCTAAGAGTCAAAATTTTTCTCGGAAACTCAAGCATAATCAGGAATAAAATGAAATATAATTTATCAGAACCGAAATTTTTCGACAAAATTTTATTTACATTTTTTTTCGAAATCAAGGTGTTTCATTGAGAGATAAAGCTTATTCTTCCTCATCTTTGGTTTCTATTGCAGTTGTTTTTGGAAACAAATTTCTGTCAATGGAATCTTCGATGGAGTCGTTGATCAAAGAATCCGCAACATCTTGGAGATTGCCAAGACTCTTGACGACGGAATGTGTTCCGAACGCTTGACTGTCTTCATTTAAAACTGGATTGGAATCTTCGTGAGCTTCGACAACAGGTACAGTGATGATTTGGTCACGGCCATTGAGTTCGTTTTCCAGTTCCTTGACCACGCTGATCGGTTGTCTGGCTTCTGTCGCGAGTTCCTGTGCCAATTCGGTTTCCACTATTTTTTCTTCCGCTTTCGGCTTCTGTAATTTCCTGGATTTTATAAATAGAAAATTTTTTTTTAAATTTTTCTTGAAAAGTATCCACTTGAAGTATGATTAAATCTTTAAAATTTAATTTTTGTCCAAAATTTTGGCAAAATCCAAGTGCTTGAAATTATTTTTACGTAGATTTGTATAGAGGAATAATATATAAAAGGATATATAGAAATGATATATAAAATTATGCAAAAATAATGTATAAATATGTCATATAAAATTAAATAAAATATGCTATAAAAAATGATGTAATGCATGCCAGTTCGTCTTTTAGAGTCTGGGATGGTTGACCAGACAGGCTTGGAGATAACGGACTTTTTTCTGAATATGTTTGTCAAAAATTTTTTTCCCTTCACCTGGCTTACTGTTCCCAAAAAATAACTCCATCTCAATGCTGCAACGAATATTTTTTTCTAGACTTTTTCTGACACTGAATACATATTTTTTAACTTTAAAATTTAAAATTTGTATTTTTTAGGGATTTCTTTATTTTTAGTTCTTAAGGAATTTTGTTTTTATGAAAGAAAAGCTCGAATTCGGGAAATAAAAATCCCTTGTTTTTTAAAGATTATTCTCATATGTATAATAAAAACCTACAGAATCCTTTCTCTCTGCCGAATTGAGAAACTCATAATGTCTATATTGGATGATATCTGGTTCGGAGGCAATGTCGTCTTCCACTTTTTCGACCGTAGTTTTGTGGTTGGTACTCACTGAAATTCCTCCCATGGTTATAATAGCAACACAATTTGCAATTTTAAAATTACTGTGATTTAAAGCTACAGTATAATTCCTAATTTCAAGACTACTGTAATGCTTTCGTAACAAAACGACATGAAAAAACTGAATTAATAGAATCGTCTCGATGACATCTAAAGCTTGAATTATTGACGACTTCTTTTCAAAAATATTAATTACTCTTTTAAAAACTTTAATTAGTTATTTTCCGAAAAATGATGACGGGAAATATGGATTTTTTCTTAATGAAAAAACTAAAGATTATTTATCATACATTTTATTCAAAAATTATCTGGGAAAATTGTAAGAACGTTAATCTAGGATTTCTGAAGTCTGAAATTGATTTTTTTAAATTATTGAAATCCGATTTAATTTTACTTCCGGAATAAAACTCGAGAATCGAAATTCTTCAGTATTTAACTTGAATCTGGAGATATTTAGGAATTGATTACGAAATATTTAAAAAATGTATTCTGGTCTTTTATAACAGTGTGACAGTATGACTTTTTCCAATATACAATGTCAGAAAAGGAGTGGAACTACATTCAGTGTTTTTCCAAAATCCCTATTTGGTCTCTGGAATTTGCTGTGGAAAATAAACCTTGGAAAATACTTTCCAAAATTAACTGTGAAAATTCATAAAAGATTCATCAATGCTCCTGGAGCAGTGTAATTAAAACGACAAGTGTTTTTCAACATGTTTTTCCTGGAAAATATCTGAAATTTTCCCTAACGGATTCTCTAAAAAATATCCATCTCTATTCCTTACTATTGAAAATCTGTGAAAAAAAAACTACATTTTATTTTTATAATTTTCATATTTCTGTAATGAACTTTTTGATTTTAAAAAACCTGATTATCCAAATTTTAAGTTTGAATTTCAACAAATGATAAACACAAAAACTGAACCACATTACATAATGTATCAATCTATCAAAACAACTAATGCACCAGAACAAGTTCTCTAAATTCATCGATATATTAATATGATGTATTAATATATAGTTATTTAATAATGCATTGATATGACGTATTAATATATGGTTTCTCATTTAATAATACATTAATATGATGTATTAATGAATTATTTCTCATTTACTGGTATATTAGTACATTAAGTTTAATACACTAATACATTAATATGGTATACTAATATATTTTTTCCATGTACTAACGCAACAATATAAGTCGTAAATACATTCTTTCCAAACACATTGTCGACACATGGAAGTTCTTTTCTATGACGTAATTATGAAAATTAACTTACTTCTCCTATAGTCCAGACTCGGGGACCTCGAAGGAACGTGTTTTTCCCTGGGAACCTTGGCGTCGTAAATCCTCAAGGCCGGGAGAATTCTGTCTAAATGGGAAAACTCTCTGGGAGTCGAGGACCCGAAGGCGAAGGATTTGGTATTTTGTGTCCCCACTGGAATAATTTCATTTTTATAATCATTTAAATAGAATTTCGTTTTTTTGGATCTTCTAAAATCTAGTAAACAAATTTTCTTCACGCTTTTTTTTCAATTTTGCTTTTTCAAACTTATTTCTTTGATTTCTGAAATTATTTTTTTTGTTTGCTTTTTATTTTTTTCGAAGTTTACAAACTTTCCAGAGAATTATTCTGGGTAAGGATAAGTAGCCGAGCTTTCTTGCGCAAAAAATAAGAATAATTAATTCAGTTTTGAAACTAGCTTTGTATAGACTTTGCCTTTGGAGGACATTCGAGGACCATCCCCTGAGGCAACGGACGTCCTTCCGAAAGCTCTCGACCAGTCTCGTGAATTTTAATTCTCATTGTTTTCATAATTTCTATTTTTTAATTCTTGAACTATTATTTGATAGCTGTTTCAGGAACAGTCCCAGAGGTTCCATAGGGACCGACTTGTCACATCGAAAAGGGTCTGGATCCCATTCTGTTATTATAGAAGGTCTGAATTCTATCCTGCTGCTATCAAAATAACCTGGATTCTATCTTATTATTAAAAATTTCTGGATTCCGTTCTATTATCAAATCTCAGATTCTACTCTATTATTGTTAAAAGGACCTAAATTTTGTTCTGTTATTACTAGGGAGCCTGAAGCCCACCCTGTTGTTATTAAAAAAGTTCTGGACTCCATCCTGTTGCTACTAAAAAGGGCCTGGACTCTATCCTGTTAGTTACACGCCACCGCTTCTCGACGTCCATTCCTCAATACAAATGCCTCGTTTTATTTTTGCCGTGCTCTAAGGAACAATTTTAACTTTGTTCGAAATCCGAAAACCTATCTCTATAATTTCCAAAGAATGAATTTGTTGGTGATAATTTTTGGTGTTAATGTATTTCTACTAATATGCGGGATAACTGTGAGCTGGATCAATATTCACTTATTTGGATCGGGTCTATATTTGGCACTGGTATCCATCGTTACCGTAGTCATCGTACTGGCCTTCTGTGTGGTGGGAACCGACGAACAAACAGAGCCTACTGTAGCGAAACAGATGTGGTCGAAATCACGACAGACCCTCAGGCGATATACTTTCCGACAACAAAGACAGAGATCCAAGTCCCCTGCGCCCCCACCCTGTGACTTGGAATCCTCTTCAGTGGGACCCCAGAAACCCCTTCCAGACAGGATCTCTCAGGTCCAATTCCAGGAACCTGTAGATTTCGAAATCCAGATCCAGGAGCCAAGTGAAGCGTCCAACAGCAAGGAAACTACAGCCGAAGCAAACGAAACAAACACGACAGAAGCAGATAGCAAAGTACCTCTCTGTCAGTCCCCCAGTGCCTCAGGATTCTCAGGTACTCCAGAATCTCCGAATACCCCAGGGTCTCTCCAGAAGCTCGAATTCGACAATTCCAACATTGTCTATTTATAAATAATTTTAAAAAAGAATAAAAATCATAAGGATTAAAAAACTTACAAGTTTTCGAAGGCGGTTGCGAATGATGAGCTCTCCTTATATAATAAGCCAAATTGACTTTAGGCTTTTCCATCATGAGTAAGGAATTAGCCATTACAGAAGAAGATGAAAAACATTTTCCAGCGATTTCTTTTTGACTTTTAGAATCAATTGCTCTGAGGACCGGTGGAAGGGTGATGTGACTTAATTCTCTGGGAGTCGAACTTCCAAAAACATATTTTTTCGGTGGATTTTCTGCTAACCTGGCTCTTCCTCGAGAAGATGCCATCCTGGAGGATTGATGGATAAATACTACGTCAAAACTATGGCACGAAATATTCCAAGTAAAAAGATTTCGTGGGTTTTCATCTTTCTGAAGCAATTAAAACATGCTAAAAAAGAAGAAAATTGCTCATCTAAGAAAGTACAACAATGGAATCCACGCTGAGAACACTGGCAAAACACAATGGAGTCTGAATTTGAATAAAACTGTTGCCTCGAGGAAGCGAAGAGAAGACAAAGAACGTCTCGACTTGTTCGATGGTCACAACATGTCCAGTCAAACTCCTTGAACTTGATTCAGAAATTTAATTTTTGAAATGTCAGAAATACTCTTCAAAGTTCAGGACAAAAAATTAACCTTTAAAATCCAAACTGAAAAACTCAATTTTTAGAATTCAATATGTGAAATAAAAGTTGGACTTTTGTTTTGGAATCCTCAAAGACCGGAATTTTGGATTCTAAAATAAAAACCTAAGTTTCGAAATTCCAGAGCTCCAAAAATTTAAATTACAAAACTGCAGAAATTCAAATTTCAAAACTCCAAAACTCCAGCTTCTAAAATAAGAAAAATAGGACAAAAATGGCCGAACGGACATGACGAGACTTCCATCTCCGAATCAACTTGTTGTTGAAATTGACAAACTCAAACTTTTCACTTTTGTCTCCAGTCATCTTCCGGATCCCAAGGGATCAAACTTCTATTTGCCTTTTATCCTCTGTCTCTTGCTCGCGACAAAAAGGATACCAATTTCCATCGATTGCAGTACACCCCACTCTTATCAGTTCCCTTGCCTGGAATCATTATCAAAACTCCAACGACAGTGCTTTGCTAGAAGTTTTTACATTCAACAAAAATCTTTAACTGTTAATTAGAGTGAGCAAATAAACTAATGATTTTAACTGAAATGCATCTTTGACCAGAATTTGGAAATTTGGCAAGAGCGACGAATACGGTAAGGCACTTAAGTAGAACTGAGAATCAAGGCAACGATCATACCGTACAGACCCAATACCTAAAACTCATACGTTAATCCTATTCGGGCTTATATTTGCATTAACTAACCTCGGAGAAAATCAAGATAAGGATCATACCGACGAAAAGACGAGGTTGTTGAGCAGTTCCACGAACTCCGGCGTCTCCGACGATCCCGATGGCATACCCAGCCCCGAGACCGCAAAGTCCGCAAGTCAAACCAGCAGCCAGATGGGAGAATCCCGAGTTCAAATCGTAATTACCGTCCGAAACACGATGGATACGACCTTTGAGAACCATGGCTACGACGAGCCCGTAGATACCGATGATACCTGCCATGATAACGGGGATGACGGATTTCATAATCAACTCGGGACGCATAACACCCATGGAGGAGATACCGACGGCGGATTTAGCGGTTCCATAAGCTGCACCGAAGACGGTGAAGATTTGAGCAGAGGCAGCTCCCAAGTATCCGAACAGTGGGGCATAAGCAGCTTTTTCGGCGGTAACAATATCGTAAGACATGGTTAGTTCTGTTAGTTTCTGTAACCCAAGTTAGTAAATTCGTTAGTCAAAGCAATGTTAGATATGTTAGTGGTTAGAAAGACCAAGGCGAACAAAAACATCGATGAAAAATGTACAATTAATGTTTATGCGATATAATTGAACAAATCGTTCGTATACTATTATATAGGAATGATTCATCTGTCATCTATACAAAACCAGGCAGCCAAACACCGAGGTACTTACGTTGCTCCCAAAATCAGAGCAACGATCATTCCATAGAGACCCAAGACCTGAAAGACTCATATATTTATCGTGTCATCCAAGTTGGTGTGGACTAACCTCGGCGAAGATGAGAATAAGGATCATTCCTACGAAGAACTTTGGCTGTTGAGAAAGAGCCCGGACTCCGGCATCTCCAGCGATTCCGATAGCGTATCCGGCTGCAAGACCGCAAAGCCCACAGACCAATCCTCCGGCGAATTGACTGAAACCGGTGACGATTGTGTAGTCAGGACCTCCGGGGGCGAGTTTTCCGGAGATGATGACAGCCACGACGAGACCATAAATTGCGACGATACCAGCCATGACCACGGGGATGATAGCTTTCATGACGAGATCAGGACGGGCAACAGCCATGGAAGCGATTCCTGTTCCAGATTTGGCAGTGCCGTAAGCAGATCCAGCGGCGGTGAACATCATTGCAGCGGTTACCCCGAGGGATCCGAAGAATGGGGCATAAAGAGCCTCCTCTTGCAGCACGAGTGCGCTGGTGGCAGGGTCACTCATCCTGAAAAAACGATTTCGATATATCTAAAAAACAAAGCAATAACAACGCGCAAACAGAGGAAGACACATATATCGACGTGGACGGACAAGATGACAGATGAATTCGATGATTCACTACGAATATTGAGTGATATTCGAAGATAAATTTCCGAAAAATTGATACCTAACAGCTAACGACACGTCCATACGAGACTAATTTTCCATCTTTTTCCGATAAAACGCCGGCCAAAAATCGAAGACCGGGTGAGCGCGAGAGAACACCGCACCCTGCAGCCGGCGGAAAATTCAAACTTGGTTTTTCGCGAGCCAGTCGAAAGAAGAGGGAAAAAAGATACGAAGTAATATAACTCTCCCGGAATTTGGAAGAAAATTCAAACCTGGCTTTTTCGCGAGCCAGTCTAAAGAAAAGGGAAGATTGATACGAAATGATATAACTGTCCGGGAAGCTAATATTACGAAATTTAAAAGAGTTAATTTTCTAATTACGGAAAATGAGAAGTACTCGGAGAATACTGAAGTATGTTCTCATCATAATCCTCTTCATCTACTTCTCCTGGTTGTTTTGGGAGTCTTCTAACATGTAAGTCTTTTAGAACAAATGTTTGCATGATTTTCATATATGAAATCTTCAGATCCGGGTTCACAGTTTCGCCTACAATACAAAAAGATCTCCTCTGTGTGGTCGTGCCTTACAGAGACCGATGGAAGGAGTTACAACAATTCGCCCCTCATCTCCACGGATTCCTTCTCGCCCAGGAAGTCGACCACATTTTCCTGATCATCAATCAGACGGACTCAAACAGATTCAACAGAGCTTCTCTCATCAACGTGGGCTGGTATGAGGCCGACAGGCTGAGCTGCAATTATATGGTGATGCATGACATAGATCTACTTCCACTCAATCCTGCTTTGAGTTATTCCTATCCTGGAGAAAGAACTGTTCGACATATAGCTGCCCCTGCTTATCATCCCAAAAAGAGGTTAATTTTTCCTCGAAATTTCATATAAGAACTCGTTACAGGTATGATTATCCAAAGTTCATCGGAGGGGTCCTTATGTTGACGATGAAGGATTTTAAGGAAGTTAACGGGATGTCCAACAAGTACTGGGGTTGGGGACTCGAGGACGACGAGTTTTACTTACGTCTCAGGTTTTTTATCCTATATAGATCTAATTTGAAAACTTATTTACAGAGACGGAGATTTGCTATCGAATCTCGAAAGACCAGCGAACCTGTCCACTGGACGCGAAAACACGTTCCTCCACAATCACAACGATCACGAAAGAAAAAGAGACTACAAGTACATATACAACCAGAAGAACATGACCCATAGAAGAGACAGGGTGAGCGGACTGAACAACGTCGCCTACAACATCGTCAGGAGGAACCCTATCAATGTTGGAGGCATTCCCGTCACTGTCGTCGATGTAGAGCTGATCTGCAACCGAAAATGGACACCTTACTGCACATTCCAAGAGTGGAAGCCATAGTTTGCTTTCGTTTTCTAGATCCTGTGATCTCCCACCTTATGGGTATATCGTGCCTGGCAATAATTTATCCTTAGTTGGGTATTAAAGTTATATTACTAAATCATCGAATCTAATGTGAATGACCCTTTTTTGTTTTTCTTGATTTTCTTGTCTTTCTGTGGGAGATCTGAACCTGAAGTAGTGTCCATCCGGGGAGGATATGCTTTTCGGGATGACGTTCATGTCGGCACATTTCCGGATGAACTCGTTCCTCGCGAGGAAATTCGGGGCACTGATCCTGGTGGGCTGGTAGTTGATGGAGTTTATGCTCTTGGTGAAAACTTTGTTCTTCAATAATTGTCGGAAACGGATATCCAACAAGATATTCGTGATCGGGTCGATGATGATCCTTAACATCCATCCGGTCATTGCCAGGGTCGTCCATATGGCCATGATGTAGCTGAGTTCGTAGATGTTTATTACCGTATTACATAATGAGATCTAAATTTTAAAGTGATTTAAAACTCCTTAATCCTTGACAAATTTAATTAGAAATTTAAAGAGTTTTAATTTTAATTTTTGCTGGAAGTGGGGGAAACTTACAGTACTCATTGTATCGAGGTCGTCGATATGAGATTTCAGAAACAACGGAAGAGAAACAAAAGCAGCCATGACAATGCAGGTCGCTGCGAAGGCCCCTATGTTCAACCCCATCCTCACCATATGAGCCAAATGAGCACCCGCATGTCCTGGAAAATCGATTTCAGGACAATTAAATCAAAAAACAAACCTTTTTTCGAGCTTGCTGTATAAAGATAGACAAAAGTCGAAATATAACTGAAGGTTCCTATGATGAAAGCGACTGCAACGAGAACCAAGTTAAAGATCGAGAGCACGTAATCCTCCCTGGATACGCTCCACTGGATCAAGTCGTCTGCCGAGTTGAAGACGTTGAAGGCGTTGTTGGAACTCAGACTCACGACGAGGGCCGAATACAACGCTCCTATCAACCAGCTAACGACCATGACTATCACTTAAAAAGATTACGGTAAGAAAATACTCATGATTGTTACAAAAATATTACTCTAGAAAATACCCATAATTGTTATTTAAGTTTAAAAAATATTGCTGTAAAATAATGTACTTGCCTATTACTCTATTTGTTACTTTTGCTCTGTAAAAAATCGGGTATCTGATAGCCAAAAAAGGAAGTAAAGCCATGATCCCATATGCTCCAGCGACTGCCCAATAATCAATCGTCAAGAGGAGAGTGAATACTGTCCTTCCGTGAGGAATCGCGTATTCTAGAACATGATAAGTCTGGTTCACCGTTCCTCCCTGTCTAGCAGGGTCCGGAGCCTTCCCGGTAATTTCGTCAAATTTCTTCAAAGCGACAAAAATCGTCGTCAACAAAGCAACAAGAAGATCTGTCACGGATCTATTCAGTAACAAGGAATATCCCTTGAAAGGAAGAGCTTTGGTTTTCAAGCCGAGATAAACAAAATAAATAAAACTCATGTTCACCAAGATCCCTATTATCGACAAAGCCAATGTTAACGAAGGAATCACATTATCTGCCAGCTAAAAAATAAAAAATAAAAAAACTTAATTACGTTTATCTTACATCATCTTTCCTGTTGTCGTAATAAATTATCTTCGCATCTTCCTCAGCAGTACAAATTGCAGTCCAATTGTCGTCCACGAAAGGTGAGTTATCAAGACGATTTTCGGTAATTTTCATAGTTTTTCAATTTAGAAACATTTTCCAAATTTCCCTAGATCAAAATACTCATCTCGTAATTGGATTATAGCTTATCCAAAGGATTAAAATAAAAACTTTTTCTAAAGAACTTTTCAATTTGATAAGGATACCTCCCAATAAACACTGTCCAATATTTCTTCCAACAGAAATGAGAAAGCTTATCATCCTGGTCCAAAAGGGGGCAATGATCTCTCTTCCCTGATTTTCCAGAAACGAACAATGTGACAAATTTCAGTTTTTATGGCCGTCAACTTTCATTTTTTATGACTTTTGATTTATGATTTTTACAACTCTTAATTTATCTGTTTGTCTCGATTTATATTAATCAAATCAATTTATTGTCATGCTCTATTCAAATACAAAGTAAATTAACTTTTAGGCAGAAAAGACACATGAAATGAGCTACTCAGTAAGTAATGAGATCAGGTTGTAAGCGCACTTGTTGCATAATCAAGTGAATTACGGTCGATAAATTATATAAGACAAAAATACAAAGTTCCAAAGTCCCGTAATGTTCACCGCAATGAAAATGTCTGCCGGAGGCACATGATTAAAAAATAAAAATCACTGAAATATTTTTAGAGCAGTGCATATTCCAACCCTAAAAATCAGACTTCGAGCAAAGGTGTTTGGGACGGACTCGGACCACGAGAATCCCTCTCTATATCCTTATTAACCACGTAGAATTTGTACTTGTCACCGAACATTCCAAGTAAGACAGCTAAATTTTCAATACAGATGTTAAAAGGTATGGTGAACAATCCGCCGACAATATACAGTAGCAGACGCCAGGAATTGTGTCTGAAAAGGTCAAATTAATCTTCAATAAAAAATTATCTCTAGCAATAAAAATTAACTTTAATTTTAAAAAAACTTACCGACACTTGTGAGAGAAAGACTTGACGACACCGATGATGTACATGTATAGATTCACAGCTCCCACAAATGCGACTGCTGCATCCAGGAGAAGGCATCGGGGTAACGGGAACATTGGACAGATGAAGATTTGTAAGGAAGTAAACGGCATGAAAGCCCAGGCATATAAAGACAAAGCCAAGAATAACTGAAAATAAGGTTCATCTTCATCATTAAAGTAAATTTAAAATCCAAACCTTATTTCTTGTTGGGATTTGATTGGCATGGGCAGTAAGAAAAATTCCTTGAAGCCAACGTTTTCTTTGTTGAAGAAAATCCCATAATGTGAAAGGGCTTTTTTCGTGCATTTCACCTTCGATAAAATCAAATGTATATCCATCTCTATAAGCTATCATACTAAAGAAGCAATCTTCCGCAATCGAGCCTTCTGGTCCGTGATCAAAAGTAACGGCACGTTCAGCTTTGAATCTCGTCACGACGAAGGATCCTTTCCACCCGAAAATGGGCTTGTGGAAAATAGAAAACTGGAATCGAAGTTTACCCATATCATCAGCAACACTAAAATTCTAGATTAATTCATTTACATCAACTTGGAAACGAACCGGAAAGAATCCGATAAAGTGGTCACCCAGTTGACAATATCGCCGTTGGCATAGGTGATAACCCCCTGACCAAAGTCATGTTTCCCTCCTTCACAAAAGTTCAAAATACCACTGACAGCGTTGGTAGTCAGAAGTGTTTCTTCATCAAGGTGAACTATCCAATCTTCCTCTCTCAAAACATTGACGTCATCCTCCAAGCAAAACTGCAGCGCACGGGCCTTGAACTTTGCTCCCGTCTTGGTCCTGGAATTATACAGTAAAGTAAATGTTGGGAAAGTATTACTCACTGATAAGTAGTAGGAACGACCACTTCGCGGACTTTCTGCCGAGATGGGAGATTTATTGCTTTATCCGTGACGACTTCGAACATAAAGTTTTCGATCCCGGCTTCGAAACAGATATCTATATTTTTCTCAACATTTTCCTGGAAATTGTTATTTTTAGAGTATTTCGAATAGTACAAATACAATTCGTTTTTTCTCGAATCGATAGGCAATTACGCTGTGCTTTCTCATCGTAAAAATTTCCTTCGAAAAATAAACAAAATTTAGAATATAATAACATACCCTCACGAGATCAGGGTAATCTCCTTTGGTGACGACACGGAAGCAGACAAAGGGAGCCAAAAGAGGAGCTGCTTTCAGCTGGACTTTTTCTTTGAAGCTATTGAAGAGCAGCAATCCAAGCATATTACAGATACATTGTGGTAATACTAGTAATGAGGCAAACCGTAGGAGATACAACGTGATTGTTCCAATCCATCCATATCTTAAAGAACATTCGTTTTAGAGAAATTTCCTGGAGAACTTACTCGGCAATAGGATCAATTTGAGGATGAGTGTCCTTGCCCACAGGAATGGCTCCACAGAGAATTTCGAATATCACGACCCAAGATATGAAAGCAAGCACATGAATGCCATACTTAATGTCGGCAGTCAATGACATGACGGGACAGTGATCGGTAAGTCAGTAGCCGCCGTGAACAGGACACGCTGATACGGATCAAGATAGAGTCTGATTGTCCGCTGACGGCTACTTCCCAGAATACACGCTTCAGATAATATAGAAGCGGGTGTAATGGGTCTTTGTTATACCCAGGAGGCCTGAAAATCGGTAAATAAACAATTTAGAAAAAATTTAACTACGGGACAGAAAAGTACGAAAAATATTTTCCATCTTAAAAATTCCATAGACGAAACGTACATGAATCATTTCAATAAAAAACCACGCTAAAAGTGACGAACAGGCCTTCGATATAAAAACCATGTCAAAAAGGAACTGGATCGGTCAAAGTTTTCCGATCAGATGACGAATCAAAAAGCAGTGACCGAGGCTCAGGAAAGAAGAGAAAAGACGTTCTATCAAGCTATCATTATTCCATTTGTACACAATACTAGCCAAAAATGGAAAAAAGAAAAGGAAAATTCATGAAAATACAAATTTATGGGAGTTTTAAAAACTCAGACAAGTTTACTCGCAAAAAAAAACAAATTTGCTAAAAGGACATCGGTCAGTCGAAAAAGTAAAAACAAAACAGCTGGATTGTCACGTAACTGCAGAAATGTATCCTAATTATTAGCTTTTGAGGGGATTACGACAATTCTCTCATCGGCCAGACTGCCACTAGTGAGAATAGTTCTTGAAAGAAGAAAAAGAAGAACACTGGAACGGAAAAACTGACTCTGCGCGACGTATTGGGAAACCTTTCTCCTACTTTTCCTATTTTTATTTTTTGAAATTATATATCAATTATCATTATTATAGCATTGCCATGAGTTTTAAATAGAAAATGAGCATTTATTTGCGAATAAATATTGGAAACGTGCGTGGAAAAAATTTTCTCACATTGATGGAAAAAGGAGAACGCAACACCGGAGAAAAGCATTTGGTCGATATCCAAGAGCTGGACAGAAAAACATCGAGCGAAGTACTGGATAAGACAAACAAGCAGGTCGGCTATCACATTCCTAGCAGAAATTGAGACTACTGAACGAAATTAATTTTTTCCACCAACTTCTTTCGAAAACTTTTCGGCAGAATAGTAACCAACGTTCGTGCTAATAAATTTGTTAAGAAAAAAATCTAATCCGACGAATATTTAAAACCATCTAGATTGGAAATGACGTTATTGACTGATAAAAAGGAACGGAAACGAATGAGAATAAAAAGCCGGCTTTGAACTCCAAAAACACCTCAAAAAATCCCGAAACGAAAATGCCCTAAATCAGGAGAAAAATCCAGCAAACAAACCTAACCTAGCCTTTTCGAGGATAAAACCTTCGATGACTATGTCAGGAGAAAGAACAGGAGATTTGGAGCGCGAAAGGGATTACTCGAGGAAAATTTCTAAAACTGGAAGAATTTCGGGAGGGAATTTTCCAAATTAGAAAGCTGCAAATTTGGTCAAGTTGCGATTTTTAAAAAAACAAGCCATATGGCTTTCAAGGGAAAAATTCTCTCAGGGTCTTAAGATCGCTTAACCCATTGACGAAAAAAAATGATTCTATTTTGTAAGAAAGTTGTGCTTGATAAGGGTACAATCGAGGAGCATACCTGGGAAAGAAATGACGATGGCTGATTGGACAAGATAGACATTGCTTTTTCACTCCCTAAATTTTTATGTTTGTCCACAAAATTGCGGAATTGTCCGAAGAATGCAAATACAGCGGAGCACTCCAGTCAATTTTGACATTTTTGGCGAAAATACCAAGATCAACAGCGAGCCAAAATTTTAACTCGTCAATATGCATCAAAAGAGATTCTCACAATAATAACGGTTTTAATATTGTCAGGAAACACCAAGATTAATGTTAGACCGAAACTTTACTCCGTCAGTATGCATCAAAAAACATTTTCAAAGTAACAACAACAACGCCAACGTTTTCAGACAAAAATACCAAGATCAGGACTGGGTCGAAAACTTTACCTCGTCAGTATACATCAAAAGAAACATTTCCAAAATAACAATGAACGGCTTTAACATTCTAGGAAAAATAGCAAGATCAATATCAAACCGAAAGTTCCCGTCGAAATTAATGAAAGAAATTTTGAAACTAATGAAAAACAATTTTGAAATTGTTTGGAAAAATATCAAGGTCAACATCGAACCAAAATTCTAAAAAATATCTTAAGGTAATAAAGAATTCGAAAACGTCGTTAGAAAATACCAAGATTAACATCGAGCCAAAAATGTTAACCTCGTTAAAATTCTTCAAGAAAATTTTTACAGTATTGATAAACAACTTGAAACAAAAAAAATGATGTTAAAAATTAAGCAGAAAGAATTGAATTTATGAATTCAACAAAAGAGATAATTGACGATGCAGAATAAGTTTGAAAATTTTTGAAAATTCCATTCTTCCAATTTCCGTTGGCAACGGAAACAGAAGAACAAGTATGTAAATTTTTCAAAAAGAGATGAAAAAAACAAATCATACTTTGATCAGTGACATGGGGTTTTAAATTCAAAAAAAGAAAGACAAAAGAAAAAAGGGAAAAAGAAAAAATTAACTTCATTTTTGTCGTTAATAAATTTGTTCGAATTTCTCTAAAAAATTAATCTAATTTTAATAGCTAATATATCTACAAATTTCTAGAAAAATTAATTTGCTTAATGAATCGAATATTTTTAACCTCTCGAACAAATTTTGGAGAGTAAAGAAAATACAAAACAAATTTAATTTCAGTTATTAACAATATGCCTAGAGTTATCGAGCACAATGAGAAAAAATAAAAACAAATCTAATTTTGGTCATTGACACACTTACTTATTTAAATTCAGAAAACAAAAAACAAATCTAGTTTTAGTTATTGGTACGCTTATTTAAATTGCTAATAATTAATTTAATTTTAGCTATTAAGAAATACGTTCAAACTTCTAAGCAGAAATAAATCCAATTGTAGGTATTGACAAACATTTAAATTTCTTAAAATAATTTAACTTCGATGATTAATACATATGTTCGGGTTCACTAAAAATCTAACTTTGGTCATTGACAGACGAGTCGGGGAGAAGCCGGTGCGGGAGTTATGACTCAGGATTGCAACGAACTAGCCGTTGAAGCAACGGAAACGTGAAAGGGTTGTCTCTGATCAGAAATAGTGCAGCATTCCCTCGCCTTCGTTTCTCTGGTCGGGAAAGACTTGTCGAAAATACTTGTTTTGATATACAACTTCGTGTTGATCTCTCTTCGTAAGCTTTTTCAAACTTGTTTTAGTGGTTTTTGAGATATAAAATATATAGAAATCCATTAAATGTTGGGATTTATTTTTTGTTTTATAGAAATTACGAAATATCTGATTTTAACAAGTGATTCATTTTCATTTTGTCTGAGTGAACGTTCGCGAAATTAAGATCAATGGAAGAGACAACAACTGACTGGGAATTTTCAGTTTTTCCGGATCTCAATAATCCGAAACTAAGTTTCGAAATAAAGGTGAGACTACGATTTAAAATACAAAAATAATGTTGAAATCTGAGCTAAAATAAAAAATCAAAGTAAGATCAAGATACAAAGTGAGAATAACAATTTCGAAATTAAGATGAATACAAAGGGCAACTGACTGAGAAACGTTCGATTTTCCTAAATTTTGATAATTCAAAATTAAATTCCCAAAAGAAATCAAAATTAAACCTTAATTTCCAAAATACACTTAAAAATACAATTTCCGAAATTAAAATGAACAAAGCAGACGAAAATTAGCTGAAAAATTTTAGTTTTCCCAGATTTTAATAATCCTAAACTAATGTTCTAAATAAATCGAAATCGGAAATCAGAGATTAAAAAAGAATAAAATAGGAAATAAAAAACATAAATAAAATCAAAATTGGGATCAAAAATACAACTTTTGAAACTCAGATAAATAAAAACAAAATTCAGAGGAAAATTTTTGGTTTTTCCCAAATTTCAACAATCCAAACTAAGTTTTCAAATAAAATTGGAAGTAATAATACAATCTTTAAAATGATAGAAAAGTAGTGGAAATTTAATGGACTTTATTTCAAGGTACTTAAAAAGAGAGTAAAGAAAAAAAGAAACTAGAGAAAGATAACGTAATCATTCCTAAAGCTGGCATAATTGAACTAAGATCAATTATTGATCTTGAAACAACGAAAGTTGATTATGCAGGGATTTTTCATACACTATATAATAGTCAGTTTTCTCGAAAAAAAGCTGATTATGTACAGTTTTCTTATATACTTCGCAGGAAACATTGATCTTGAGACGGAAATTAATTAAATACAGATTTTTATACACCGCAAAAATGATTAATCTTAAAGTGGAAGCTGATCAAGTAGGAACTTCTTATGCACTTTAAAGAAGTAAATGATCTAGCAAGGGAAGTCGACTATTTATAGATTTTTTGTACAACCTAAAAAATCAATCATCTCAAAAGGAAAATTGATCATGTAGGAAATTGCTGTGTATTTCATCAGAATCAACCATTTTGAAAAGGAGACTGATAATTTATAGCCTTTTTTGTATTTATTTTAAAACGGAAATTATCGATTCATATGAACTTTGTACAGGTGTGTACCAACACGATCCTTCGTCTCCAAATTCCTCCATAAATGAAAAATTCCCTTTTTCTATAAATTAAAAATAAAAAATTTCGACTTTCCTAGATCGAATATTTTGGTTTTCCTGAAAAAGAAAGATCTTTTAGTTTCTTTGAGTTGAAAATCACCGATATTATATAAACGAAAAATTTTTGATTTTCTTACGTCAACTTAAAATTCAACGGAAGTCTGAATCATAAAAAATCAAAAATGAAAAAGATAAACAAAGTTATCGATTACCGTAGCAGAAGGAATTTCGTAGGTACACAAATAGTTCTCCTGGCAATCCTCCGAGAAGAAGATAAATGGCGCCAAATTTCAATTTTCGGCAAACTCAACGATGCGTGAGAAATCAAGGTTTGGAAATGGAATTAATCAACGACTTTCAGGGATAAACTTGGTCGAAAATTTCCAGAGCAAAATCAATCAAGAAGATTTTAAGGTAAGAATTGATAAACAAAATATTGAAATGATAAAAAAATTAAAAAATAAGAACTAGTGTAAACGTTTTTAAGATAAAAACTAATTTAAAAAAATTGAAAGTAAAAATCAATAAGAAGAATTTAAGGATAAAAATCAGTAGGAAATTCAAAATGCAAGGTTAATAAGGCAATTTCAAATGATGAAAATTGATAAAAAATTGTAAACAAAAACTATCGAAAAAATTCCAAAAAACCGGAAAGTAAAGAGATAAACAAGCGGTGAAACTTTTTTGATTAAACGATCGAAACTCGGTGAATCACTTTCAAAAAGGAAAACGTTCAAACGACTTTTGGTAGACGATTCGATAACGAAAAAAATTTTTGAGCAGGTTGAGACCGCATATAGGAAAATACAGAACAACATAGAAAACCATAGGACCTGTGCGTAACTTGACCTTCGTCTTCCATCTTCAAATATATCCAAACTTTTCCTCCATATTCGAAAAGGCGGGAACATCTGGAATCTTTGAAAGACTTGGGTACATTGCCCTCTCCACATATCACTCGGAAAAAATCGGATTAAATGATTTCTCTTAGAAAAGAAAATCTAACTTGAAGGAAATCTGCTCTCTTACTTTATGTTTGTCGTGAACTCGAACTTGTGAATGTTTGTCTTCTGCAAAAATTACCGGTGAGATCAGTCAATATCGAAAAGTCTCAAGAACCAAGGACCGTTGTTCTTTTTTCCAGAGACCAAATGGAGACGTGCCAGGTCGATCATGCGAGATTTTTTAATTTTTCTTGAAAATAAAACTCTTTGAAAATAAATTTCTTTGAAATAAGGTTCTTTGAAAAACACGCAATTTCGAAAGATAAGATTTCTCGAAAAACATGTACAGTTTTTGGAACTGGAATTTTCTGAAAAAACTAATTATTTGATCCTTTTAAAATGTAATTTGTTTAAAATATACTTGTTTAATTCTTGGAAATGAAATGCACTGAAGGAAAAGAACTTGTTTGGTTTTTTAAAATGAAATCCCTCATTGATGGAATGCTGTAGAAGCATAAAGAAGATCATATCATCACGGATCATTGTTCCTTATCAACTACTACCAATCAGGGCCATTAAAAGAATCAATTCCCGTTTTCCGATGTTAAATATTGTCCTCGAAAGCCAAAAAAGGATCTGTCGATGGAAGTCCCCGGAGGGTGAATGGAGGTCCTTCTCTTCCTCGAATACTGCTCTACTGCCCTCGCCACCGGATGCATTCCTATAAACTTACTTTTTCTGCATCTGCTCTATAGATACCGTCACAAAAGACCTTTCAAGAGTAGTTTTTTCGATCTTTGCAGGATTTTGACGATAGCCGATATTTTGATGATGATTTTCTCCACGATTTTTTTCAAACTTCCTGTTTATGGATGGATTCCAGAGTACTTATTCCATGACAACTTTGCTGTTGTTCCTCTCATGGGAGTCAATTATTTTAGTCATGTTCAGGCCATAGGGATCATCGGAATTGCTTTGAACAGATTCACAGCGGTTTTTTCCCCGATTCGTCACCGGGATTTTTGGTGGACTTCTACGAGGTTGAAAATTTTCACAATTTTACAGTGGACTCTTCCTATTTCTATAATTTTACCTTTGTTTTTTGCAAAGTTCGAAAAAATTCCGAATAAGCACACTGGTGGGATTTTATTCAACGCCATCGACCGCACTTTTCATCGAGTAAAAATCAATTTATATTTAAAAGACTAATCTTACACTTCAGTGGTACTTTCTCGGGATAGCAATCCTCGATGGCTTAGTCATTACTTTATTTGTTGTATTAATTTACATCGGCGTCTTTCTCAGAGTCAAGACTCACGCTCTCATCAAGAAGCCCAATGAACTTGCTCTTCGACTTGCGACCAGTGCTTTTCTGATCTCTGCTTGTTATCTTATTTTAGGTGAGCCTAAAGAATTCTCAAGATACAGCAAAGTTCTCGAAATACAGTATACCTCTCAAGATATCGCATATTCTTCAGAACATAGTAAATATACGAATTTCAGGTATTTTCTCGCTTCTGTCTGCCCTCGCCCCAGCTTCGGATCCGTGGATGTACAGATCCGTCTGGTTCATCGTCAACGATATCCTCTGCTCGACGAATGCCCTGATTTTGTTGGCTTTGAATAAGCCGATTCGGAAGATTTTTTTGAGAATGTTTGGTCGAAGAGATAAAAACACTCAACATAGTCTTCTCATATAAATCAATGATTTTCTAGATCTTATTTTTTTTAATTTCGAAGAAAATTCAGGTAGATTCCACTCGAACTTGCTTTATGATAATTTCTTGGAAAACGTTTGTTTTAATTTGCACAAAAATAAATATTTCTGCTTCAGACATTTTTTGATTTTGTATTTTTGTAGATATTTTTAGTCGACATTTTTCTATTCCAGGAACTGGAACACTTCTGTACGAAAATAAAAAACGTAATTTAAACTGAATTTTTGTGTTTGAATAATTCATAACAGATTCAAACTAATAATAGTAAAGTTGAGTCATCCATGAATTAAATTACAATATATTCAGATTAGCAATGGTGAATTTAGGTCAATTGTTGTACATTTCGAGTGGTAAGAGTAAATTTAAAATAATTGTAAAATATTTAAGCAATTCGTACTAAATTGAAATATCGATAATGAAGTTTAATTATGAAATATACAAACACAACAAATCTAAGTTCAACATGCTTGAAACAATGACATCAGAACTAGGTTAATCACAATAAGACATCTCCAAGCAAGTGAAAAAATTTGGCGTTCTGTTCCCTCTTTCACTGGCGCTGTTGCTTCTTTTTGAAATTGTTTGAGACAATCCATCTCATCTCATATCTCATATCTCATCTTATATCTTATATCCTCACCTCACATCTCCTCGATGTCGGAAATCCTCTTCAGCTCCGACAACGAATGTTCAGGTAAGCTTCCATACTTTTATGTATAATATAGACATTGAGTATAATTTTTCAGTCGAAAGTCAAGAAATCAAAGTGAAAATCGGCTCAAAAGACTGGATCCATGGGTTTCGTTCTTTGGAGAGATACATTTCTGGTCCCACCGACAAGTCCATTTTCGTTTTTCTCAATGGAACAGACTTCATGGAGAATTTCAACTGGGATTCAGAATGGAAAAAACCGGTGAAGATAATCCAGAAAGGCGGATTAGGGATGAGATTGCCTCTCCCTGGATTTGATATCCACGATCTCGAATCTCTCGTCGACGGGGAAAAAATAATAGACGTAACCGATATATACCTTCAGGAAACTATTCCAATGAAATTGAGAACTTTCTTCGGAAAATGGAAAAAATCATCGAGAAAAAAAATCTTCAACATCTCAAGCTGGGGATTTTCTGGATCTCCGTAAAGTTTCGGATTTACTTTATCCAATTTATTTTATCTTCTAGATTAGCGGATTTCGTTCGTCCTCCTGACTTCCTCTACAAACTTAGTTGGGTGAAAAAAATCTGGGAACGAAATTCCGATGTCGTTGACGAATTCACGGATATCCTTTATCTCGACCACGAATTCGATTCTCCTGACGTCGATGTGAACTGTTTCCTGGAGATGGCAGGAAGCTTTGCCAATTTCAGAATCAATCTTGGTGGAAGTTCTGCTTGGCATCATGTCTTCAAAGGCCAGAAAATCTTTTACATGTTTCCACCGACAAAAGCAAACTTGAAAGCTTACAGTAAATGGATCCAGAGTCTTAATAAAGACGAGCTATTCATGCCGACTTTGGCTCGTAATGAACTGAAAAGAGTGATTTATTTTATTAAATTAAAATTTTTACTTGAATTTCAGATAGTTGTGAACGAAGGCGAAACGATTTTGATCCCATCAGGCTGGATTCACGCTACTTTCGTCCCAGAGGATTCCATCGTTTTCGGTGGGTACTTCCTTCATGAGTTAAATATCAGAATGCAGCTGAAGATCCACCGTATGGAGAAGAAGATTCACAACGAAAATTCCTCGTTTCCAAAATTCGAATTGATCAACTGGTACACTGCCCGGGCTCTTGTCAGAAAAATATCAGGTAGGTCATACATATTCAAATCAAATACGTGAAGTTCTTCAGATGCAAATGAGAAGAACGAAGCTCTGCTCAAGCATTCGATTCTCAGTTTGATGGCCTTCCATGATACCTTGAAATCCTGGAAGGAGAAGGATGATGAAGAAAGCAACGCCGATCACTCACGTTTCCATCCCGTCGTCATTCAACTCGGTGAAGAGTTAACCAAATACAGAAAAATATCAGGCAAAAGGAAAACAACTATGTTTTCGAATAATAACCCTAGAAAGAAATTGGTGACTTGGTTAGACGAAAATATCGATGTAGAATGCCAACGTGAGTTTTATCCATTTTTTCATCAATTTCCATCTTTCTACAGTTGAATCGGAAATCATTCCTGGATTACTAGGAATCACTCCCGGCGGAAGACGACCAAAACGTAAAGATACGAATGGCCGCGAAACAGTTCCACTGATAAATCCTCAACCAATTCCTAAACGAGTTTCCATACCGTATAAACCTCTAAGCACTATCATTCGACCTTTTCCTGAAGATAACAACTTTGCTTTCCTCAGCTCCAAACCTCTTCGTCGTCGTTCTCCTTCGACCAGCTCCGACGATTGTGAAGTTCCAATTTGCCAAAATAAAATCATGCCTACTCAAAGGAGAATCGGATGCATAATTTTATGATCCGTGTACATTTCCAGATATGAATAACTCTTGCCAATTAATATTAAATTGTATATACTAATTTGATAATAAAAGAAAACTCATTTTCTAGAGATCAATCTTCTCAAAGTCTTCTATTTCGGCGGACTTTGGTAGCTTCTGTGTTAGAGGAGTATTCATGAGAGATACTCTTCCAAGTAAAATTAAAAATAAAAAATAACGATGACTTACGGTTTTTGAAAAATAAGTTAATTTTTAAAGAACATATTTCCAATTATGTGAAGACTGATATTGAAGAAGAATTACTAAATGAGATGAGGCAGATGTCAAATGCTGAAGTGGAATTAAAAGAAAATAAGCAAAACTCAGCGATACCTTATGAAATTATAAACGACTTGGATAGTTTATTCGAATCGTATTGGTTGAATTATTTGAGAATTTATATAACAATTGCTTCGACATTAATTTATGTATTTATTGTCAGATCTTTGATTTATATTGTATCACCACAGTTTTCTTTAAATAAAAGGGAACAAAGTAAAATGATATTAGTTTCTTTTGAGGATGAATAATCGGGTGAAAAAATAAAAATGAAACCTCTTAGACTTGAAAGAAAACCAAATTTAATTAACTTCCCATCTGTTCTCTCATTAAATAAGAGTTAAAATTTAAAATAATAAATGGTGTTGGTATTTTCTATGACTGAAAAGAATAATAAATATAAATT
>VOSG01000187.1:0-64157 GCA_009761265.1 Halicephalobus sp. NKZ332
TTTTCTGAACTCAAAATACGTGAGATATAAAACATTTGCTATGTTTTGGCTTTTGATCATAGCATTAAGCACAAAGATTTTTTTTCTTCGTAATGCAATTAGAAAAAGATTTCCAAGGGACGTTTCTATAAATCTCAATTGTTTCTTTGCCTTTCCTTTTCAGATGACTATTTTTAGAGAAGTCTATTAAAAAAAGTTAATAAATATCAGTCTTCTATTTTATGAGCAGTTATCGAAAATTCTTTCAGAAAATTTTCCTCATAAAGCATTGGCTGTTCTAATACAAACAGACACGGTTTCAAAGCCCGTACATTATGGCGTAACTGTGATGTTAATGCTCCTGGTCAACCAGGAAATGCTGGCTGTAGCTTCAAAAGTGATCTCCCAGAAACATATGGTAGAGGCTTCAACGCCGTTGGTGGTGGAGTATATGCTATGGAGTGAACGAGCGACACTATCAGTGTATGGTCTTTCCTTCGTTCGAGGATCCCGTCAAATATCGCCAATGGCAATCCTGATCCTAATTCTTGGGATACCCCTAGCTAAATTCTCCGGCTGTGACATGAACCGCTTTTTCCACAACCATTCTATCATCTTCGATATTACTTTCTGTGGAGACTGGGCTGGTGGGGTCTGGTCAAGTGAAAGCACATGTTCAGGAAGAGCATCTTCCTGTATTGATTACGTGAAAAATAATCCGGTAGCCTTCAAGGATGTGTATTGGCTGATCAGCTCATTGAAAGTCTACAGCAATGATGGTGAGGAAAATATGTAGATTAATCATAATCGAGCGTTTGCAGGAGGTAGTTCACCTCAGAGGGGTTCATTGATCAGCATTAAATGCAGTAATGGCAAGTTTGTCAGCACCGAAGACAGTAATGGTCCCATGACTTGTAATCGTGACCAAGCTCAGGATTGGGAGCAACTTAGGTACTCTGGAAGTAACGGTAAATTTAGGCTTCAATCCAAGAATGGCAAGTACTGTTCATCAGAAAATGGTCACAATCCAATGATCTGCAACCGAGACACCGCAATGGAATGGGAAGAGTTCACACAGATTTGGAATGGCGATGGAACATTCTCAATTAAATGCAACAATGGACGTTTCCTTTCAAGTGAAGGTGGAAATGGACCAATGAACTGCAATCGAGAGAATATCGATGCTTGGGACCGGTTTAGGTTGATACAATTATAAGCATTTATGATTAACTTTAACATAAATATCTATCATTTAGTTTTAAAAAACTATTTATTTTGTTTTGTATCATCAAAATATAATTGCTGAACTTGAACAATTGTTGTCTTGTCCCGAAAGTATATCCGAAGTCATCCAATTTTTAATGTTAATTCTAGACATCTGGATGGTCCATACCTCAGGACATTCTACGCTCTCCTGGCTTTCTCCGCTTCTCTTGATTTCTATAATCTTAGAACCCCATAACCTCTTAACTCCAAGTTCTGTTTTTATTTTTGAAATAGAAATTAAGAAAACTTCATTTAAAATTAATTATCTTGACAGAATAAAGAGAAATTAATTTATCTATTCATAAGGAATAAAACCAGCCAAGCTTCTAATCTCCACCAGGATCAGCCCACTTCGACTTCGCTCCAAGGGATCTGAGTTCATCTTGATTCAACAAAAGATCGAGATGAATTGCTCTAAACACGGTATCTCTTGAATCTATCATAGCCAAGCGATATCTTTCAGCCTGAAAACTTTGTGTTGAGCTAAATAGTTTTTAAAACTGAATAAATATATCATTTGAATAATAACTTACATAATCGTAATCTTTGGCTTGCATCGCCTGACTCATCTTCTTCTTCATCTCGACCAATCTCTCTTCGTATTCGTCCAATCTTTCCACAGCTCTTTTGCAAGTGTTGGCCTCCACTACTCTGTCATTACTCATGGCTTTTTGCCGTTTTTCTATGAGTACTTGTTTGATCAATCGAACCGAAGCCAGGGGCTCGGAGCCCAGTGCATCTCCACTGGTGCTGAACCCATCTCCTTGACTTAAAACCAATCATACCTAGATTAGTAATTTTTATAAAAATTTTGGTTTTTAATGATTTTAAAAATTGGAATTTCTAATCCATGGAGTAATTTTAAAAAAATTCATAAAAGTAAAAATTTCAAATAAATGAATTCTAAATAAAATTTACAGAAAATAAAAATAAGAAATATCTCACCTGCTATAGGGTCTGGATTGGGATTTGTAGTCTCCATCGTCATCGAAGTTCGCAACAGAACTTGCTTTTTCACTATTAGAATCCGTTTTCTCCTTTTCTTTTTCGAGTTTCTTGGCTTCTTTTTCTACCTCTTTATCCCTTTTCTTCCTTTCTGCCACTTGTTCTGGAGAAGGATGGATATTCGTGTATCCATAAATGGAGAGTTCCTTCAGATGTACCATATCGCCTTCATATGGTTCGTACAAAATAATCCATACGAACTGCCCGATGACATCCATGAAAAGAGTTTTTGCTTCGAAAGTTTTCTCTGCAGGATGTCTTTTTTCGAAAGTCACAGTTGATCTTTTCAAATACTTGGCTTTCTTGGCATCTTCGTATGTTGGCTCTTTTTCTTCATCCTCTTCAGAATCCTCGGGTGGAGCGCCATCTTGAGAGATCCCAACTCGGACTTCGATTTTCGTCGCTGAAAAATTGAAATTCCCATAATTTTAGGAAATATTTATTTTAAAGAACTCACGAAGACAACTATCTGAACATCCGACGACGAACTTCCAGATGTTCACAGGCTTCGGAAAAGAAAGGATGATATCCATCGGGAATCTGGAGGAATTTTCAGATTCCCAGCCTTTCGAAGACTGCATGGCCCTCTGGAATCTCCTGGGGGACTCGTCCCCGACCACCACAGCCTTCCATTTTAATTCCTCGAAGTTTTGTTTTTTTGGAGGCATTTAAAAAATCAAACTTGGAAAGGAAAACTTTTTTCTCAAATTGAAAACAATGTTTCTCCAAATTCAAAACAATTCCAGCCTTTTAAATTTTGAAAACCTTTAGTCTCCTGGTAACGTGTGCAAGTTACAAAACAATCGTTGCCAATAGCATCACTCAGGAAAGTACAAGAAAAAAAGCATAAATTTTAAATTACGGAACTACAGCATAATGATCATCGTCCAAGGTGTTGTAAAGAAGACCGTTGGCAGTGAGATAATCGAGATCGGATTGGAAGTTGGCATCCCCACCAATAGCGAGTCTGATGTTTTTGACATGAACGCCCTCTTCGGTTTCAACCGTCTTGATATGCATGTAGATCTTGTTCTGCTGGTCATTCTGGACTTGGTCGTTGGCGAACTTCCCTTGCATCACACCATACGGCTTCTGAGCAGCATTGGTGGGGTTCTGGCGGAAAGTGGGGGTTCCGGGGCCTTGCATCTGGCGGTTGTTGCTGGCCGGGGGGTCCGGAGAAAGCATCGTGCCGCTGAAGTAGTCTCCGAGTTCCGGAAGACGGTTCGGAATGTCCTATAATAAGCTTGGAAAATCAGTTGATTCTAAAAATCGAACCTTCGAGAAAAACAATTCGGCGACTCTGGCCTCTTTCGGGAAACATTCGATTTCGGATTGCTCGTCGACCGCCCGGATTTGGAGGGCGATGATGCTCGAGACACTGTCGAATGCACGGATTCTTCCGAAAACAAATACGTTCGTTCCTTCGACAAAAATCTGAGAATCTGTGGCTCCCTGCAAGTGGGTTAAACATGGGTTTTATGTAAAAAGGTTATGAAAACTCACGTCCAACGAGAGATAGTGGACAACAGAGAACGTAACATCTGGATCACCATTGATGTCGGCGATTTTGTAAGTGGCGGAAGAGGGATCACTGAGATCTGCCTCCTTGACTACTCCGATCAGTCGGACATGTCCGAATTTGTAGTTTCCGATGGTCAAAAGTTCCTCACCAGGGGAGATTCTCTGGAGGGTGGAAATAGTAACAGGCAATCTGAAGTTTGCGTACTCGTTGTTGGCATTCTGCTGGCCGCCTTGAGCAGGGGCCTGAGTCGTAAAGGAGCTGTCGCCTCCCCAGCCTCCTTGGGCTCCGAATGCATTGAAACTGGTGTCCATCATTTCGTCAAAACTGAAAAATTAAAGTAATACAAATTTGAGGAGTTTAAAATATCCTTAGGAAATTTCTCGCGCGAAAATCATCCGAAGAAATTAAACAAGAGGAACTATTTTCTTCCAGGACAATTCTCCTTTATTACAGACATCACGCATATAATTTATCTGTTTTAATTACTACATTAACGACAAACCTGAAGAAAAACGGGAGTCCGAAATCTCTCTTGTGAAATTTTTCGCGCGAAAATTTTCCGAAAAGTTCGAAAACGAAATATTTTTCTTCTCGGGACCCGGCATGTCCGTCGTGGCAGCTACGTAGATCTTCATCGAAATCCTTATTTTTACTTTTTGTATTATTTATTATATAATTATTTTTATACAATGTCCACAGCAGAACCTCTAACTGGATTAGAGACGGATCCCAAGTTGGCTTTCGACATCCGTGCTTTCAACACTCAGAATTTCAACGTCGAACGTTTCCTCGACAGAACTCGTCACAGTGCATCGTTGGATGAAATCCATAGAGATCTCAGGAAATGTCTCCAGGACATTCAATCTCGAATGGTGACCTTGATCAATGACGACTATACGGACTTTGTGAAGCTGTCGACAAGTCTCCATGCCCTTCACGACGCCAAACAGGGGCTCTCTAGTTCTCAAGAAGTAAATTCTTTGTTTCTTATATAAGAATCTATTATTTCATATATGGATTTTATCATTATTCTTTCAGACATCGTGGGGAGATTATGAAAAGTCTACGACTGAATCAGGAAAGTTGGTTTCTTTGGTGACACAGAAGTTGGATGAAATCAAGAAAAGCCGGCATGATCAATTCCAAAAGGCTCTCCAACTAGCGAGAGTGACTGCTGTCAAGAATCTTCATGAAGATCTGAAAGAAAAACCGAGATTTGCAGAACTGTTCTGGCTCGAGAGAGTGAGAGAACATGTGGCTGTTTTGATCACGACTCTTTTCATCTCCGTCGACTTCGAATGTTCGCCTCTTGTTTCCAATTTCTCGAAAACTCTCTTCGAAAACTTGAAAAAACACCTTTTCCCATTTTTGGAATTTCAAAACAGCTCCAGTTTGAAAGCAAAGTCTCTGATTTTGGATATATTAATCGATATCAAGGCCGTTGAGGATTCCGCGAATTTCGTGACGAAGACCATATGTCCAATCCCGGACTTTGAAGGAAAATCAGACTCGAGGATGAAAACTTGGATAGAAATTGTCGAAAAGAAGCAGAAAGAAATAGACACCGCTATTTCTGAATCAGATTTACCGGAAAAATCAAAGAAGAAATTATTGGATTTCTATAAGAACTGTGTTTTTTCTTCTTTAATTTCTGTTTTTGCCGAAAAAATCCGTCCGACCTTGCTGCCGATAAATCCAAAGATTTTCAGAGAATGTTTCGAAATGATGAGTTCCTTCATTCAAAAAACTCCAGATAAACTGAAGTTCCTGGATTTCTGGAAGACTTGGGCTGGTGATTTCCCCATCAACGGATATATAAGATATCATTCCTTGAATGCTATAGAAAAATTCCGAGAATCTTTGAAGATGGAGAATTTGAAAATCCTCGAAACTCCTGATGGTCCTGTTTTCGAAACTTCGGCTAATTTTTTGGAGATCGTCAAGATCCTCCTCGATGACCAAGTTGTTCTGAAGAATGCCAGACATGTTTTTTTCGCAGAGGTCTATAAGCAGCTGGTGGATTACTTGGATTGGACAGAGCAGCTGAAAGAGTGCGTTTTTGTATTTAATTTTATGTTTATTTTATTTCATATTTTAAGCTACTAATTTTTCTATGAAAATTTGAAGCTCATTAGAATTTTCTGGTCTTCAACTTTGATATCATTCTATTTCAGCTACTTGCTTTCATGTCCCGATGTTCTTCCCTCAGGCTCTGAAAAATGGTTCGCTCTGATTGTTGCCGGACAAAGTATTTTTAAATGCCTAAATCAATTTTCAAAAATCAATCGCGACTTTTTCTCCAAAAATGTTCCAGAATCAAATTCTTCCGAAATTGATTTAGTTGAAGAAGAATTCAAAAATCTATATAGTTTTTGTGAAGAAAAGATTAATCGGAATTACGAAATGATAGAAATAACTTTAAATAATGCAATTTTTGAAAATTTATCCAAAACAGTTCAAATTGTTTCCGAAGTCCCAAAAGTCTACAGATGGACAAAACATCCGGCCCCGAATGTTCACTCAGGATATGTATCGAAAGTGGATGAATTTCTGAAGGAAGTCACGAGAAAAGCCACGACTTCAGGATGGAACCTGGATATGATTCAAGAGATCCAATTCTCGGCTCTGGAGAGAAGTTTGAAGATTTTCCATACAAAAGCCAGTGAGGTAAGTTATTCTTAGACACAAAAAGGTGGAAAGATATCAATATTGGTGTAAAAATGAGTTCGTATTGAAATTAATATTGATATGAAGATATTTTCACATTAACAGTAATATTAATATGAAGATTTATTGATATCGATGCTAGTGCGGAAATTTATGTCAATTTTCAGGTCCTGGACTCAGTTGAACAAATTGGATCCAGTTTGCTCCGGTTGAAGAAAAAGCAGAATCCAATTCCATCAGAAAATTCCGCAATAGAAACTGATGAGGGAAAAATGAAAAAACAAATTTCCCTCGATATTCAATTCTTCCTCGAAATAACGAAAGAAAAAGAAGTTTTCGAAGAAGTCACAGAATTACTCCAGAATCTACTAACGAGAGCAGAAACCGATTTGTAATGTTGGATCATATTTATTTTATAAATTTATTTAGATTGTATTTACCCTATGGAGTTTAGGATATTTATTTATTGTGTAATTATTGTGATATGGAACTAATCGGGGTGAGGTACAGATCGGATAAAAGTGCCTTGGAGTTCTTTTTCAGAGAACTGAAAAGAATTTCAAAAATTTTATGAGTTACAAAAAGATAATAATTTTAAAAAACTAAATGAATTTCATGTAGAATTTTTAAAACAATTTTTATGAGTTTTGTATAATTTTTATATAGTTTTTTATAGTTCTTATACAAATTTCATATATGGACGTGGTGGATTTTTCACTATAGATAATCAGCTGAGAAGATTTTCCGGGCAAAAAATTCGGCCTGAAGAGACTTGTCTGTCCTTCAGTCGACCACATGATTGGAATTTCCGCGTGCGCACGCGAGCAAACTGGCAGCGGACAATATTCTAGAGTTTTACACCTCCAGCCCCCCGGAACCCGCACTACACTAGACTGTACAGAAATCTCTTTGAATCAATTATTGTTTCGTGTATTTTGTGTTCGATATTGATTTCGATATTACATTTCTGAAAAAATGGATATTAGTACGGATTTTGGTCCTATGTACCACTACCAATACAGAATAATTCTCATCGGGGATTCTACTGTGGGGAAATCTAGCGTTCTGAGGTACTTCACGGAAGGCAGACATGCAGATATCAGTGATCCCACTGTTGGGGTGGATTTTTACGCGAGGATGGTCGAGGTGAAACCTGGTCTGAGAGTTAAACTTCAGCTTTGGGACACAGCCGGACAGGAGAAATTTAAATCGATCACGAGGTCTTATTACAGAAACTCCGTCGGGGTCATCGTCGTTTACGATATCACCAACAGGAAGACCTTTCAACACGTCCAGGACTGGCTTTCTGAAGCCGAAGCCAATGTCGCCGGTCCAGATCCCTCGCAATGTGTTTTCCAAGTGATCGGTCACAAGGCCGATTTGGAGAAGGACAGGGAAGTCTTGTATGAAGAAGGAGAGTATTTTGCCAAGTACCACAAGATAAAGTTCATCGAGACTAGTGCTCTTTCGGGTGAAAATGTTAATGTAAGTCATATTCATGTATAAACCTTATTTTTTAAATTTAATCTCAAATTTTAATACTTCCATATATAAATCCTACATTCTTGCAATTCTCCTTCCAATTTTAGTGTTTTCATATATGAATTTCGTTTTCCAATAATTTTACTCCAAGTTGAAACATTTTTCGATATATCGATTTTACTTTAACTTTCTTATTCTTCCATATATGGCTTTTATTTTTGTAGTTTTAGTTTGGGTTTTTATGTTACTTGATATTAAAATGAGTATTTTTCAGGAAGCTTTTATGATGATGGTCAGAGAAATAAACCACAGATTCGAAACCGGCGCTCTTCGACTTCAAGACGGATGGGACGGAATCAAAAATGGATTAGTCAGAGCTCAGTCGATATCTCTCTCGAACTTCTCTGGAGAAGAACCTCCTAACAACTGTTCTTGTTGAGAGACATAAAGCTGAATTCAAGATGGATATAAATGGATCTGGACGGATTTGGGTTGAGTCGAATCGGTTCAGACAGATTCACACGAAGTCAGCAGGATTCGACCAAATTCAAGTGGATTCAGGAAAATTCAGACGGATTCAATTAGATTTTACTTAGTTTTTTGCCTTTAGGTCCCTCAGGTACTATTAGTCAATTTTTCAAGTCGAGTCTTTCCATCCGAGTTCTTACAAATGCGGTGTCTTACTACTTTATTTGTATTTTGTACAATTTACCCAAAAATTATGCTGTATTTGATCAAAAGGAAATTAATTCTTGGATTTTGAGGAAATTCGGTTTTTTGACCGTGAAATATTTTCTTTCAGAGAGCGCGAGGGCTGGAATCTTTCGAAACAGCAGTCAACTGGGGTAGTTAGGAAATGCCGGTCAACTGACTGGTTAGGAGAATTTTAAAGGCTTTCCGACTCACTCTCTTGGCGCTACTTTGAATTTTGGGATTTATTGATTCCGGCTCCTCTCGCTCATGATGCTTCGGGAGCTTCGATCCACTGGTTTTCAGACACAGGATCCGGGTAGTATGGTTCGGCAGAAGAGCAAGAATAAAAATGACGACGATTTATTTATTATTGAGTGCATCGTGGACAGACGACGAATGGAAGGAAAGGTGCAGTACCTAGTGAAATGGAAAGATTATCCATCGTAAGTTCTCGTTACTTTCCGTATATAAATATGTTCTCATGTAAGTATTGTTTATATACCAGTAATCATGATTTTTCAGAAGTCACAACACATGGGAAGATGCGACTAATATTGCCCATTGTCGGGAAATCCTCGCTGAATTCAAAGAACACAGAATACAGGAAGGATTCGACGACTCTGACGACGATGTTCCTACCGTTTCCCCACCTCAGAAGAAAAGGAAGCCGAGGAAGAGGAAAGCAGAGGATTCTGGAGATCAAGGGAATTCCATCAGTGAATCCTCTACTAGTCGAAGAAGGTCAACCCCGAAAAACAAAAATCCCAGATTAGTTGTTGATCTTTCCAATGCTACGGAAATTATTGCAGCGAGTTATATAGAATCAGGAAAGTTCTTTTGCGTCCAATTTTCGGACGAATCTAAATACTGGGTTTCCAACGAAGAATGCCGAAAACATCTACCTCAAATGCTCCTTGATTTTTACGAAAACTGTAGTGTCTTCATGGAATCAGAGCCTCCTGTAAAAGAGAAACAAAAAAGGACACCTTCAAAAAAGAAAAAAACAATTATAGTCGAAGAAAAATTCCAACCAGCTTATAGTAATGACTTCCAAGATCGTCTGGATTCTTCTTCCTCAATCCTCGACCAATATCCAGAGGCCGAAAACGACGAGACAGATTTAATAATAGAAGAAGGAACCTTCGAACAAGAAGTTTCCTTTTCACTTTCTCCAGGTTTCTCCCAATCAGGTCGAAACCTCATGGAATCTGAATTCCTAGAATCCGAAACTGCCGGATTGTCCTGAAAATTCCGCAAATCGAAACCCCAAGTCTTTTCAAGTTTGACACTTTCGAGCATTTTAAAAATATTAAGTTTAATAATTATCAGACTTCTAATTTGATATAAAAATTTGATTATTTTAACAAGACGATACAATAGCTTACATCATATCAAAGCCAGAAATGTTTCCGAAGCACGATTAATAGAGGCAATAAATAGATGGGAATAAATATTATCTGGCTTGTGTTAGATTTGGGAAAGTTATCAGAGCATCTTGGAGACGTCCCAAACCATAATAGATCTGTCTGCCCCAACAGCCACTAGACGACCGAGTTGTTCTTGGAGATGCATGATGACGATCGACTTGTTCAACTCAGATTGGACAGCGAGAGGAGTCAAACTGAAAATCACTACATAAAATAACAGAAACTAAAAATCACTACATCAACTATTTAAAACTAATTTGGGATTATTACACCAGTTACGCATAATTATACAAAAAACTCACTCAAATTGCTCTGGATACTGTTCCATCTTGGTATGACAAGTCTTGCAGATTCTTGCTTTCTTCTCAAATCCCATTGCCGGGAAAACCGTGAAATAATTACAGCAAGTCCCACAAACAGATTGACCACAAGTTCTGCAATGGTGTCTCCGGACTCCAACAACCTTTCTGTCCCACATGACTTTCACATTCCAGAAAAAAGGCACGTCACAAAGTTCGCATTTGTCGTTGTCGTGCCATCCGGGAGCCATGATCCTTTTCGCTTTCAAATCCCAGCAAACAAGATGACCTGTTTCATCGACGGAGAACAGTCTTCCGGATTCTTGAGCCAGAACTAGGGAACTCAATTTTGAATCATGTCCGTTTAGTTCATAACAATTTCCTTTCTGTCCAGCAATATCCCACATGATCACCAAGGTGTCCGCAGATCCAGAAAAAAGCTGTCCTCGACGAGAATCCCAAGACAAGGACGTTATAGCCGCTGTGTGTGCCGACAACTTGCTTACTAATTGAGCTGAGTTCCCGACGATCCTCAAAACAAAGACTGATCCATTGTAGTCTCCTACGAAACAAATTTTCGAATCAGAATCAAACTCCAGAGCGGTACACATAGAGTCGATTATGTAGTTCCCAATCTTCGCTCCGGTATCTGCGCAATGCCAAACGATGGTCTTGTCCTTACTGCAGCTGAAAATCATCCTGGCAGCATTCGACATCAGAACCCCGGTGACGGCCATAGTGTGAGCTCCCCAGTGGCGTTTTTGCTGAACACTGTTCATGTCGGCAGAAACTTGATACTCATAGATGAATCCGTTAACCATTCCAACAAGAAGGCTAAAATTGTAACTTTACTTTATGAAATCTCTGTTATATATGAATCTGCTATTTGGAACCGAAACTGACCACATAGTATTCTCGTCATAGTAAAGGGACGTCGGGACACTAGTTAAAAACTCGACGATGCTCGGCCAATATTGTCCAGAGTCACGTTTCAATAAAACTCGGATTGTTCTGTCTTCCGAAATTGTCACAACCCCGTCTTCCTTGGTCAACAAGAAAATCCCGTTGATCCTCGCCACTTGATTTTCGATTTTTTGGACGAATTCTAAAAAATAAGTTTTTAAAGGATTTAGAAACGAAGAAAAACGAACCGGGCTTTGCATTTTCACCCAAACTCGACGCTGATGAGCAAGGTCGATCGTTTATCATCGCAGCCATCAATGTTGATATGGATTAATCTAGATCAATATGAATCAATACAAATTAGCACGAGGAATTCAGAAGAAAAATGTGGAAGGATCAAAGATTGAAAAACCCCGGAACAGCTCAGCAATAGAATTTGATTTGGAATTTTCGCGTCGAAAGGACCTGTAAATAAAATCAGTTTTGTTTTTTTGCTGGATGAAAAAATTGTCTGAAGTTTCCACGTCAAAGGAAATGATGAAAGATATTAATTTTATTTTCCAGTTAAGACAAGAATTTTATTAATAATTTTCATATCGAGGGGATCTATAACCAAAAAAGTTTTTATTATTTCGATTAGAAGGAAGAATACATGGAATTTCTACACTAGAAGAATTTACGAAAGATGTTAATTTTGTTTTTCAGTTAAGATGGATGAAGTTTATCGACAATTTCTTATCAACAAGGAATATAAACAAAATCCGTATCTTCATCCGACCGGAAAAACTTGTTCGGAATTTTCGTGTCGAGAGAATCTTGAAAAAGAGATTAATATTTTCCCAATCAAAATAAAGAAAATTATTGACAATTTTTTTAATTAACAGGACATAAACAAAATGTGCATCTTTGTCCAGCTGGAAAAATTCGTCCCGAATTTTCGTGGCAAGAGGACTTTGAAAAGACACCCCTCTTATTGCCTAGCTGGATCGACGTGGATTCATAATTTTCATTGCTGGATTCCCTTCTTTTTTGATTTTGAATTTTTAGGAATTTGGTGACTATGTCAAGTCCTCAAACTAATAACAATCTCAAATGGATCTCTTTGGTGGTCCTCATCGCTCAGACGACGGCATTGGTGTTGACGTTGAGGTACTCGAGGACACAGAAGACAGAAGGGCCGAAGTACCTCAGCTCCACTGCTGTCGTGACATCCGAGATTATCAAGTTCGTGACGTGTATAGTCATGTTGCTGTACAACAATAGTGAGTATTTCCGGATCTTTAAAAATATTTATGTTTAGAACTTTCTCAAGCTTCTTCGAATTCGTAAACTCATATATTTTTCTGACTTTTTGGAACTTCTATTATATCTATTTTTAACTTTTAAATATAAACTTCCTGATACTTAGTTATTTTTTACATGAGATCTTTATCTTCCAAAAGTTAAAAAAATCCTTCTATATAAATTTCTTGAGTTTAAGTTTTTCATATAAGTTTTACCTTTCTTTTCAGACTGGAGTTGGTTAAGATTTCGGAACGAAATCCAAAAAGATGTGATCGACAAGCCCGGGGACAACCTCAAAGTCAGTATCCCGGCCATCCTGTACGTAGTCCAAAACAACTTGCTCTTTCTCGCCTTATCGAAACTCGACGCTGCCACCTACCAAGTCACATATCAACTCAAAATTTTGACCACGGCGTTTTTCTCAGTATCTTTGCTAGGAAAACAGTTGGACAGATACAAGTGGGTCGCCCTGATTCTCCTGACAGGAGGTGTTGCTCTGGTTCAATTGCCCAAGGACTCTGGAAATAAAGATACTGTAGTGAAGGATACTTCGGACCAGTTTGTGGGTCTCTGTGCCGTCTTGGCCGCTTGTATTTCCAGCGGATTCGCAGGAGTTTACTTTGAAAAAATCTTGAAAGGAACCCCTGTTACTCTGTGGATGAGGAACTTACAATTAGGTTGCTTCTTAAATTTTGCTTTATGCATTAAAAAAGTTTTTTCAGCTTTCTTCAGTATTTTTGGTGGATTCCTTATGACTTGGCTCTACGACCGGGAAGCTGTTTCTGAAAACGGATTTTTCCAAGGATACAATGCAATGATTTGGATAGTCGTTCTTCTTCAAGTTTGTTTTTTGCTAACGAATCCCTTTCAATTATTACTTAATTTACAGGCTTACGGAGGCCTCGTGATTGCCCTCGTTGTGAAATACGCCGACAACATTCTCAAAGGCTTCGCAGTTTCGCTTTCTATCATCCTTTCCTCTTTTGCTTCGTGGTTTTTCCTGGGAGATTTCGAGCCGTCTTTAACCTTTGCATTGGGGGCTCTGATTGTAATAGGGTCCACCTTCCTTTACGGGTACGAGCCGAAGCCGCCGGGATTTACTCGATTAAGTGAAGCCAGAAAGGCTTAATTCTTTTCCGAAAAAGACATTTGAGAAATTGATTACTTCATATTAAAAAATTTCGGATTTTTTAAATGGCTTCAGATTTCAATTTTTCTTTCGTCTTCTTCCTCTTCCTTTGTAGTCCATTGATGGATTTAATTTTTCAGGTAATCTGTCTCAATGAGTCAATCGACGGATTTTTGTTGGGAGGAAATTAATAATTTCCCCATAATTTTAATTAAAAATAAAAGCATTCTTTATGGGTTTTAATAAAAATAAATTCATCAATTCCCGTGAATTCTAATTAGGATTTTTGTTAAGAATTAAATCCATCAATGAAATTATAAACTTTTACCAAAAAAGTTAAATTATGCCAATAAAGTATTTCATGAATCTATACAAATAAAGTGTATTATTATATTTCAAAAAAACAATTTATAAGTTAATTTCCATAAGTTCTTTTTGGAAGATTTTTTATATTTATTTTTCACATAAAAAATAAACTACCATAATACAAAAAAAAACTAATAATTTTAATGTATACAGTATTTCATAAAGGTTTCAGGGTGGTATATTCTCAAATTCAAAGGATTATTACCGAGTTATCCTTCCTAGTAGCAGGGACTTCAATTGATGTCTTTACTTTCGGAAAAAATTACGACTCTAAAGGATTTCGTCCAGTTTTACTTCTTGAAAAATTGATTTTCCTTTTTTGTTTTTTAGACTCTTCTTAAATTTACCAGAATTCCTGGAAAATAAATCCGAAACACAGAATTTCAGAGATCTCTATCGAGACAATTTTATGAAAATGATTATATCCAATTTTCATGGTAATGTTTTTAAATGAAAATCTGGAAGATTCGGTTTTGTGAATTTCAGATATTTGTTTTGAGAATGTCCTGCACATAATTATTTCCAATTTTTATAACAGTATGATTGTTGTTTTCCTTAATGATGTCTGCTTTCTGACTCCTGCGTGGGATTACCGACAGTGACTGCCATAATAAAGCCTAAATATTAGGTTCATCTTGCTTATTATCCGAGAAAAAGTTTTAGATGAATTTACTTCAACAAATTCCCCAAATCGTTTTTTAAAAACAACTTTTAATCAATTTGTCCTTTTAAGAATATTTTGAAAATAAATTTGTCCTTAAGAAGAACGTTTTTGTATAAGCTTATTTTCTTAAAAGTGTTTTAATATAAATTTGCTTTTAAGGGATTTTTATATAAGTTCGTTATTTTTAATGTTTGTATGAATTTATTCTTTTCCACTTTTATTTCTACATAAATATATTTTCAAAAAGAATTCTCAAATTAGTCCCTCATTTGAGTCTTCTTCGGTTTCCATGACAGTCCTATTTTTTGTATAAATAAGTCATGTAAAAATTCTAGGTACAACGAGCACAAAGGTCTCATTAGACGCATATTAATACAGTCTAAAAATGAATTGTTAATAATTATCTGCAATTACTTTTATTTTTGATTTTCCCAAATGCCGAGATTGACGGGGATTCAATCAGAGCCGAATTCGATGGACAGTTATTCACCGACAAACCCATCAAGACTTTCATCAACAAATCCGTCAACAGCTTCTCAAAGATTGGACATGAAAGTTATTCCGGGATGTCCAAAACCCAGAAATGGCCAAAGATTCTCAACTTCCGGGGATTTCATCCCCAATGTGCCTCCTGTAAAGGAGAAACCTCTGAGGATCGCCGTCGGGAACGCCATCCTAGCGGCGACTACTGGCATGGCCGCTGTGTCTATAGAATCCAAGTTTTCCAGCAGCTCCACGAGTTCCGCTTTCAGCTCCAGACCCTCGACCTCCGCCAGTGGGATCAGTGCGAATACGATTCCTTTCAGTTTCACTTCGAGACTCTCGACGACGATGACCAAGGTAGATGAATCATTTTTATCATCATTTTAAAAAGAAAAGATATTTCTTCATAATTATTGAAAAAGAAAAATTCATCTTTGTAATTATTGAAAAAAGCTATTTTTGTAATTATTAGAAAAGAAAAAAA
Source organism: Halicephalobus sp. NKZ332 (assembly GCA_009761265.1). Classification (NCBI taxonomy): domain Eukaryota; kingdom Metazoa; phylum Nematoda; class Chromadorea; order Rhabditida; family Panagrolaimidae; genus Halicephalobus; species Halicephalobus sp. NKZ332. The sequence goes on from VOSG01000187.1 coordinate 15,654, forward strand.
TTATTTCTTCACAATTATCAAATTCTTAATTTTTTGAAAGAATAATTGGTTGTTTAAAAGTTTCTTACTAATTGTCAAATTAAAAATTTTTGATGACAAAGATAAAAAACAAATTCTTATTTCTTTCAAACTTTATTTAAAAAACAAATTTTTTATTTTCTCAAGTTTTCTTTCAAATTGCACCTTTCTTTCCTGTAATTAATTCCCTTCTTTCTTGAAAAAGACAATTTCCAACAAAATTGAATTCCTTTTTTTAAGATTCAGATTCCCGGGCTGGGGAAATTTTATTTTATCCATCTTTAATCCTTTAAGGAGACTGTGGTGAATTCCTCTCTACTTTCTTGACATTTTTGTAGTAAAAATATTTAAGTTTCTGTGGTTTTGGAAGGTGTAGGATTAGTTGATCAATCGGAAGCCACTATCCAAAATAAATATGTTATGAGTTATCCATTAAATCTAGAGTTCACCATTAGATTTAGAATTTTCCAGAATTTAGCGAAAGTTCATGGAAGAAAATAGGATATTATGGGATTAGGAAGTTATAAGGTTCTAGAAATTCGTCTTAGGATTATTGTGAAAAATATTGAATTTTTAAATTAACAGTATTTGGAGCGAAGTTTAGATCTCTGCAAATTTTTGATTGTAATCATTAGTATCTTTCAGAGCTCAGTTGAAATCCTTGGAACAAAAATTCCGAAAAATTCTTTTCGAGATTAGTTCTTTAAGAACAGATTTCTTCGTAATTTTCTGGTTAATTTTCTCTAATGTCGTTCCCAGTAAAAAATAAGTTCAAGTTTCGGAAATTCTGAAAGATGTAGGATTAGGTGACCAGTCGGAAGTTATGGGTTTTGAACTAATTTCTTCCTCAATTTCTTCAGAAATTTAAGAAAATTAGGACTTGTAAATTCAGAAATCAGTTTGACTTGTATCTTGTAGAAAATGAACTTCGGTCTTATTTTCTTTGGAGTGAATTGTGCTTGATATTGTTCTATATTAAAGTTGTAGAAGTGCACATAGGACATGGATTTCTTTGTACAATAAATTACTCCAAAGAGTAGTTTTTGACTTTAAATCCCCAAGGACCTCCTTGATCCTCCCTCACTCCAGAAGTTCTAATAACTATAAAGTTATAAAATTTAAAAATAAAGTAACACCTCCCTCGAGACTCAATTTATTTTTATTAGTAAACTGTAGGTGGCCTTTTCTCCAGGAGCTTCCAAACTACGATGGAGTCCAAGCCTAGAATTTTTTAATGATTTTTTGCTAGAATTCCACAGAGACTTCTAGAATTTTGTGGGAGATTCTGATTCTCGGAAATTCTTTTCGAAAGGGGTTTGCAGAAATAATTCTTTTTAAAAAATGTTATCTAGAATATTTCATCAATTTGGCGTGAGATTTGGATTTTAGAAATAACCAATTACAGTAATTAGGATTCTGAGTCATGGAAATTCCATAAAAGTAATCAATGTTGAAGATAATATCATCTAGAATATTTTACCAATTTTGCGTGATATTTGAATTCTAAATATTATTGCTTACAGTAATTGAAATCCTAAATCCTGAAAATTCCATAAGTTTCCATTTTTGATATCTACAATATGACAAATTTTGAGTATTACTGACAGTATCCTAAAAGCCCTCTTTTCTTAATCATCCCGCGGCCTAAAGTCTGTTTTCGAGCAAAGATCTTTAATCCAGGACATTCCAGCGAGAATTTAAAATTAATATCCTCTAAAGCAAGAATTAGAAGGTGGTTCTTCTTGTTTTTGTCTATAAAAGCCTTGAGAATAAAAATTCCATCGCAAAAATGGCTCTCGCTCTCGCCAAGTCCTCCGCTCCTTTCGAATCCTCCCTACGTTCTATGGAGGAAGACAATTCCGAGACCAGGATGGATTCTGAAAGCGACCCTGCAGTGGATTCAGAACCAGACCCCAACTTCTACCCTGACTCTGACTCCAACTCCACCTCTATCAGGGGAGGGTTGGAGAACCTGTCATTAGATGATGATGAGGATGAAGAAAAAAGCGAATCTTCTTTCACGATGAATTCCAAGATAGAGTCTTTCCCAAATATCCCCAAACCCAGAGAAACCAAAAATGTCCCTACTAGAAGGAATACAGAATCCGCTCTTGTTTCTTCTGGAGCTTCGATTGTGGCTAGTCGAGCGATTTCGAAAGCAGACAGGTTCGCTGTATTCAGAAATAGTGATTCTTCTGGAGCAAGAAACAGATTCGAAAAGGTTTATTTTTGCACTTTTTTCTTTCCACACACTTTCAGCTTTATTAATCTCTTAAAATTAAAATTAAACTTTTATTAAATTCATAAAAAAACTTTTTAACTTGATTAAAGATTTATTTTTTCTGAATTTAATATTTTCCAGGCTCCCACATTGACCTGCTCATCCTCGGAAGAAAGAGATGAGGATTCTCCTGGTCCAATATACAGAAACTCGAGCTCGAAATCCTTGCCTTCCTCCACCTCGACCTCTTCGATTTACACCACTACGAAAACTCAACTCGAGACTGATCCGAATGTTCAGAGAGAGGTGGCTCTGGGGAAAAGAATAGGATTCTACAGACTGGGAAAGGAGTTGGGAGCCGGAAACTTCTCCAAAGTCAAATTGGGAATTCATTGCTTGACCAAAGGTAGGTTTTTAGATTGCTACAGATCTTTTAAAAATTTGTTTCCCTTGGGCTACTATAAATCTTAAGAAAATTAGCTTTTTAGGTTACTGTATTTTTAATTTATCGATTAAAATTATTCAAGCTCAAAAGAGCTTCTAAAACAAATTTTAATTTCCATTTCTATGAAAATATCATTTCAGAAAAAGTCGCTGTAAAAATAATGGACAAATCGAAGATGGATCAAAAAGCTCAAAGACTTTTATCTAGGGAAGTCCAAAACATGGAGTACCTCCACCACCCGAATGTCATCAGACTTTTCGAGGTCATAGAAACCCTTTCGAAGATGTACCTCGTGATGGAGTATGCCGGAGGAGGGGAATTGTACACCTATGTCCACGAACACGGGAAACTCACGGAAGATCAAGCGAAACCTATTTTTGCACAACTCGTATCCGCCGTCGGTCATCTCCATGCCAAGGGCATCGTCCACAGAGACATAAAAGCAGAAAACGTGATTTTTTCGCAGCCAGGATGGGTAAAATTGGCGGATTTCGGATTTTCTTGCAAGTACGAAGAAGATTCGAGACTTTCTACTTTCTGCGGATCACCACCTTATGCAGCCCCAGAACTCTTCAGAGACCCCAACTACTCTGGACCCAAGGTGGACATGTGGGCTCTGGGGGTCACGTTGTACTTCATGCTCGTCGGAGTCACGCCTTTCAGAGGAGAAACGGTTACTGTATTAAAGTCAAACATCATGATGGGGACCTACCATATGCCTGAGTACCTCAGCGGATTCGCTCAGTACGTGATCCAAAGACTCCTCTGGATGGATCCCCAACAAAGAGCCATGACAAATGAATTGAAGGTAAAGATTTTATGAGATTTTTTGAGACTTTCTGGCTTTTCAAAATCCAAGGAAAAATCCAGAAATTCTAGGAATTCTTTTCGAGATAATTGCACAAAAATAATCGTTTTTTTAAATTTTCTGTTTTTACAATATTGTTATTTTTAAATATTTCTTTCAGAAAATGTATTGGCTAAGTCAAAGCAAATTCCCTGATTCATATTTACAAATTTCTATGCAGCCCAGTGAAGATATTTTGAAGACAGATAAAACCGAACAGGAAGTTTGGTCAAAACTTTTTTCAATCGGAATCGATGAGGAAATGATAAAAGCATCTGCTGGGAAAGGGGCCAAGGACGCTATCATTGGGACCTACAGAATCATCCTCTACCAAGTCCAGGCTCCAGAACACGAAAAAGAAAGGACAAAGGTAAATTTTAATTTTAATCGAATATTAACATTTATTTTACTTTCCAGGTAAGAGATCACGTCCACAAGATCGCGGAAAGAAACAGGAGGAACGAGGAACAGCTCAACAAAAACAGTAAATCTTGTACAATTGTTTAATTTTATAATTGTTTCAATTGCATCCCAAATTTTATATTCTAAAGATTTTACTCTCATTATTTTGGTTTTTGAGCTTTAAGCTTTAAATTTAATTTTGTTTTTAGTTTTGAACTTAGTTTTAATTTCGTTTTTCGAGTTCAAAATTAATTCCGGAATTAAGTTTAATTCCACTGAAAATTCTAAGTTCTACTTCAACTTTAGCTTTGATTTTAACTTTGAACCAAAGTGCCCCAGGGTCTTCTCCTATTGTTTTAGAACCATTTAGTCTTTCTGTTTTTTGAAATTCTAAAAACCAGCAAATTTAAATGTACAATTTCGTTTCCGGTGTCGGATTATCAAATAAAGAAGCCTTTTTGTTGGGAATTAACGACTATCGAACATTACTAAGTATGCTCTTTAAATTTCAGAAATCGGTTGGTGTTTTGACGAAGAAATCTTTCTGAGAAGGGATCCTCGAGATTTCTAGGGTATCTAATTATTAATTGTTAATATGAATGGTATTTAAACACCATTTATCTCGACATAAAAGTTACAGTATTATTAACAGATTAGTAAATAAGGGTGTATTTTCTCTAGTAGGGATTTAGTTTTTATTTTTTAATGTGCATTCAACATCAACTACTTTTTTCATCTTTATCTCTCAAATTCAGATGTTTGGCAAGAATCAAAATGAAATATAACAAAAACCGAGGTAAAAAAGTCTTCTTAGTGCCAAGCTTGCCGTAATTTTTCAAAGTGATCATCGTGGGTCTCGATTCTCGGGACATAACGTCCCGTGACGGTCCTTATTCCTTGTTCCATGTTCTCGGATTCGTTAACTCTTTTTATCTTCTTACTGTAGAAGACAGAGCATGCGAAAAAAAGAAAAGCAAAAAGGATGTTTATATTGTAAATCTGAAATTAAAAAAGTAGTTATTAGAATAAAAAAATATTTACAATTATTTTAAAAGACTTATCGAAATAGTCTCGAATAGAAGATTTTTCTTTTTATTAAATTAGTGTATAAAGAACTTACTAAATACAAAACAGGAACTCCCAAGGAAAAAGTCGAAGGATTTTGTTGGAGAAAATTCGATGATATAGGAGCCAAGGAGGACAACACGGTCCCGATGATGATGTATGGCCAGACCAAGGACAATGTCCGAATGTTTTCGAAAAGCTGATATCTCTCAGATAAAAGAGGACGAAGCTTCGTCAATTTGTGAAGTCTTTTATTTTTCCAATGCAGATACAATGCCAACTGAAAAAATAATTAATTTTAAAATTAAAAAAATAATTGACTTTGAAGATGAAAAATATTAATTTCGAAAAAATTAAAAGATAGGATTCATTCTAAAAATTAAGAAAAATAATTAATTTTAAAAATAAAAGCCTCTCACCACAATGGTTATTCCATGAATAACTTCAATGACAATCAATTTATCTTGTAAACTCATATTCGTTATATTTGTCAAGAATGCCAGGATAAAAGAAACAACTAATACTCCGAATCCAAAGGAATATCCTATTGCTCTTTGAAATTTGGCGTTTCTTTCGTAAGTTTTCCATCTTATGGTAGCTAAAAGTCTTTCGCAAATGATACCCAAGACTATCATTCTGGCCACATGACCTCCTGTAGTCATGAAAATCCTGGAATTGATAAACATCCAAGGATCCGGAAGTTTCAAAAATGGGAAAAGAATTCCTCCACAAAAGAAGATATTCCCTATCGGCATCGACGATAATCCCGTAACAGAAATAATTAAATAAATTTTCAAATGTTTTGGAAACTTGTTCGGAATCAAGTTTATACAGAAGAGAAATGTGATTATACATATTGTCGAAGCTATAGATGTCCAAAAAGTTTGGAAATAAACTATTTCAGCAGAGATATTTTTGGTCGTATTCGAAGTTGACATTAGTCACATCCAGAAATTTAGATCTTCGATATCTCTCCGAAATTACAGTAATCAATATTTTCAGCAATCTAGTCTTCTGAGGTCGTTCTGAGATTTACAGTAATCAATTCCGCTTAGAGAAACAGAGTAATCAAAATTCTCTCTGACCCAAGGTAATTGAAAACTTCTTGAAAATGTAAAATAGTTGATTATAGGGAACGGGAGCGTTCTCCACTTTTCGGAAAAATTGGGAGTCAGAGTTGTCTAGGGAACTAGAATTTTTTTCGTTCTCCGACCAAATGGAATATCACCATGCGTTAACTTGGACCGAGTTCTAATAACTACCTATATCAATATAATTATCAGTGTGCCTCAATTTCAAGGTAAAAGCATATTCTAGACGAACTTAGCACACTAATATTCGCAAGAAGTTTTCTCCAAAAACACACAGAAAATTTTATTTTAAAAGTTTTAAAGAAATAATATCAGGTAAAAATAAAGTAAAAAAATGATTTTTTCCTTAGGGAATTTTTTTTATTTTGCCACAATTGCTTACTTCATAAAGACTACAGTATATTTTGTATAAATTGAAATACCAACGACTAACTATAAACAAGTTGAGAAATTTCATAAACATCATCTACTCGAATGACGTTTTTGGATCCAATCAGGAATAATTGATCAATACAAGCACCCCTCTCTTACCCTATAGTGTTCTTCCTCACTGGTAGATTCAGAATCAACAACGTTTAGTCAACCGATTTCTTAGCATCCTAGAACCCTGAAGTAATTATTTTCAATAAAACAGAACTTCTTTTTTATTTTAATTACCTGCAGAAAATAGATAAAAATCAGTATAATATTCAAAGATTAGAAATTAACTTTTATCAAAGTTCTATGGGGCATTTGACCCTCAGAGTATCGGCTCTAGGGTCTTCGAAGTCGATCGTAGCTTCTGCCAAAATTAATTGATTCCTTGATTCTTCAACCCTGCTCCACTTTCTCCAACAAGTAGAATAAATTATTGGAATGAGGAGTATAACCAGCCCTATAGTTAATCCAATAGCTGCAAGAACAAAAACATTTTCGACTTTAAATTTTGATAGTAATTCTAGAAAGTTAGATAAAATCGAATTTAAAAAGTCAAAACATTCATTCATCTTGACTTTGAAATCTTTAAAAAAGAAATTTTTTTGAAAAAGTTGAAAATTGAAAAATTAGAAAATTAAATCAAATAAATTTCAATTTTCGAAAAAATCGCTTCTGAAAACTTTCGTAATTTGAACTCAACTGGTTCCTGACACGAAAATAACTACAATATTACAGTATCATAGAAGTTGGGAATGGAAATTTGAACAAGATTTTAATTTGAATCATTTTCCTTGAATTTTGAAATACTGGTTTGTAAACTTTATGATTTTTCACTATCGAAAACTCCGATTTTCCTTGTTTTCCAATTTGGATTTCTTTTTGATCAAATTCCGTCATGGCCGTTTGGTCATTCTCTGCAGATCTGCATCAGAATATCATTTATTCAGAATATATATCAGTTGCTTGTTCTTTGAAAATCTGCACCACTTTATTATGATTTATAAATTCGCACCAGTTGATTGTTACCTGAGAATCTGTAACAGTTTACCTCTCTGGAGATTCGTACCAGTCGATCATTCTCTGGAAATCTGTATCAATTTATCATTCTTTGGAAATCTGTACCAATTTGTCCGTTTCACTTTCGGGACTTGTTTTGAATTGCGGTCTCGGGCAGGAGATAACCTTCAGCCACTTTTCTTTCCACGCATATTTCGTCTTTTCGTGATTTAAAAATTTTTCGGAATTTATTTAGTTTCAATTCTTCCGAAAAAAATTGATTTCTTGATTTTTACGAAAAGAACTTTTTTTGAAATCTTAATTTTGATCTTAAAAATGACTAGAAATTAATTTTTAATGTTTATATTAATACAAATATTTTTATAAACTGACTCTTAAAAATATTTACCGCTATATTTTAAAATACGTCATATTGATTTCCTCAAAAATATTTGTTACTATATATAGACAACAGAACACTAAAGACGATTCCCGTCACTCATTTTTGATAAATCTGAACCATCGTTATCAATTCTGCTTTTTATTTTTAGAATTTCAGATAGGTACATTGACTCAACAAAAATCCCTGATTTCTTCGCCCACTAATCTTCGATAAACATTGTCCAATTTTTTTTCCGGAAGGGAAGCAAAAAGCGACAATCGTACTTTAACTTAATCTTGGTGGAAATTTTCCCTGATTTTTTCTTTTCCGAAACTTTTGTAGTCGAAATTTTCTTCGATTTCTTATTGATAATTTTCCCGTCAAAAATTCTACTCGATTTTTCTACTAAATTTGTTTGACTTTCTCGAATTCCGTTTTTTGGACCTGTCTTGTTCGGAATCAGGATCTTCGGCTTGAATTTGGACGTCCTTATTTGGACTCTCTTTTTTAGACTTTTTTTCGGAATTTTTTTGACTCAATTGAAGCCACTTTTCACGAGTGTTCGGTTTTCTTACGAAACTTTTATTTAAACATGAATTTGGAGGGTTTAGAAAATGAATGTTCACCTGATCCTATTCAACAACAGGAAACTTTTCCTTTTTCAGATTGCCCGAATAAATTTCGATTTTTCATCTTTTATCTTTTAAGATTTTAAAATATTAAAAAAAACTAACTTTTTTCTATTTATTTTCCACTTTTTGTTTATTTCTAAATTTTTTAATCCTTAGATATCTTATTCTTCAAAACTCTTATTTATTTAGTTTTTATTTGTCGTAGAATAAAATTCAAAGAAAATTTACTTTTTTCGAAATAACCCAAAAATGACGCTTTTCTCTTGAAATCTTTTAAAATAAATAAAAGGATTCGTTGAAATCAGGAAAAATGAGAATGAATCATTTTTGTTTTTTTTCTGCTGTAAGACACTTACTTTTTTAAAACATTTTTTTCGCTGTAAGAAATTCGGTTTTTCTAAAAATTATCTTATTTTTTCATTGCAAGGAACCTATTTTCTCAAATATCGTAACAAATCTGATTTTTTTAAGTCATTCCTTTATTCACAAAAAGTGGCAAACTCCATCAAAATCATTTCTTTTATTCACGAAAAAAAGGAAAAAATGGCAAAGTCCATTACGATCTTTCGCAAATGGACGTTTTTCGTGATTTTGATCTTCCTGTTTCGCGCACCCGTTTTCCCAACTTGACTCGCAGCCGTTTCCAAACAACTGGTCAGTCTTTTCCGTTTTGCGTCGCAAAGTCATTTTTCCAAAGGATTTGCGCGCCTAAAAAACTGCGTTTCCCTCGTTTTTTTTGAATATCTGGAATTGAGTCATTGTCAATTGTCTTGGATTGTGTTGGAATTAATCATGATTAAATTTATATAAAATATTTGTATTAATTCACTTTTTTGTTGTAGTGGAATTTATCGGAAACTAAATCTTCGAGCATCTATATTGGATCGTTATCAGTTATCTCAGATTACACTGAAATTGATTAAAGTTCATTATTACAAAATATTTGGACTGAGTAACTTTATCTTGTATATTAAGCCCAAACCGTTTGTAGTTTCCTCAGATTATTCCAAAATTAGTTAAAATTTAACTTTCTTTTTTCTAAGGATGAATTGAGTCATTTTCAATTGTTTCAGATTATTTCGAAATTGGTTAAAATTTAGCTTTTTCAACATGTGAGACTCGGTGGTTTTCAGTTTTAAGCGTTTTAAAATATAACTCTAAAAAGGGAGTTTCCCAAAGAAATTTGATAGGACAATAATTTTCGCCAGTTGATAAATGTGGCGCCGGTCCTTTAGTTTTTTCCTTTTGATTTCGGGTATTTTCTCGTAATCTTGTTAAGTGATAAGGACCCCTATTGTTCTGTGTTTATGGGAGAAGGTCAGGAGACTGCATTCAAACATGGGAGAATTGACTGCACAATGTTCCCATTGTCTTATGTGCAAAGACGAACTTTTCATGTATCAAAAATAGACCAGTTTCTATGTAAGATTTTACATCTTAGAAACAAATCTTTCCATATAACGAAAGTATAATATTTAACGCATTAAAAGTGCTGAAGACAAAAATAGGAATTATTTGAAGTTTAATTTTGGGATTTATTTCATTTTGATAACTTTTTGAGGGTCCAATATTTGCTATTCTAGCTTTTTTGATAATTTTTAAGGCTTAATGTTTTCGCTACCTTAGCTTGTGATAACTTCCGAGGGTCTAATATTTTTGTCACTCTAATGTTTTGATAACTTTTGAGGGACCAATGTTTTTGTTATTGGGGTCTTTATTTTGATAACTTCTTGAAGACGAATGTTTTTATTATTGTGGCCAGTCCTAAACCGTCAACTGACCGAGCAGAATCCCCGTCGACCATTATCCTCTTTTGCTCCTCCGATCGACCCGACTTAACTCTTTTTTTCCATTCAGAGACTTTAAAACTTTTGACTCTCAAAGATTATGATTTCATCAAGAGCCTGATCATCTCTCAGAGTCTTCGACATGATAAAGACAGGACTGACTCAAGTATCCCTCACTTGACTTTGCGAACTGTTTTTTATTCTAAATTTTTATTGATTTTTAAATTTTTTACGCTGTTTTCATTCAATTTTTATTGGTCAAAAGTCTATCGTTTTTTAAATTAAAAAATTGATTTTTGAAGATCTATCGATTTTTTGGAATTTTTGAACTTGATTTTCTAAATCTTATTTGTTTTTACCGAATCTACTGAGTATAGATTTATTTTTATCGAGTTTCCCAATGCTTTAATTTCGGAATTTTCATCAGCTATTGTGAGGATTAATGTGAAAATAATATGTTCGAAAAATTTGATTATGAAATTATGGTTTCGTTAATTCAATTCAAAATCGCCTCAAGGTTCTTTTCAAATTTTGGATTTTTTCTGATTATCTACGAAATCCAGAAATTAGTCCTATGACCGTTTTTCATTGCAAGTCAAAATTTTTTCCGACAAAAGTATTGTCAAAATTTTTACGAAAACAAAGAATTGATTTTTTTCCAAACTTTTTTTCGCGAATAAAAAAAGCTTTGTTCTACAACAGTTTCGGTGTTGATTTTTAGACTTTTTTAGACATGTTGTTTTATACTGATCATCTATTGTCTAATGGAGTTATCTGGATCCAATTTTCTTTGACGTCAAAGGTCGCTATTTCCCTCCCTACCTTGATAATGGATAGTGACTCAACTTTCTTCCTCCTCCTCCTCCACCAATCTCCGGGAAGCGCCCTTTTTCGTATCACTTTCCAAATTTTTAAAGATTCCAAGATCTGTTTCGAGAAAATTCCTTAAAAACTTTGTATTTTTACAAGTTCATCCCGAAACGAAAATCTAGAAATTACTAACATTCCGGAAATCCGTATCGAGAGTTTTGTAAAGATGTTTGTTTTCGATTTTTTTAATATGATTATCAGTGGTACTTCGAACAAGAAAAAGAAAAACCTGTAGAGAACGAACCGGAACGCTCCTAGGGGATTTTCTAGTTCTCCAAAAACCAGGTTCCAAACATTGAATGAAATTCATGGAGCTCGTGAAAGTTTGCACTAGCAAGTCTTATTAACACAGTTGCATTACTGCAACATCAAAAAAAGTAAAAATTAAATATTTTCGAAGTTCCCGCGAAAAGCAGCTTCAGGCTTTCGTTTCGAAGCGGAGATTTTCGAAATATAAACCAAACGAGGGTATAATCTCATTTTCGCGACGTGGGTTTTTTGACAGTCATTCCTTCAGAGATTGGACAACCGTCATCGCGCCCTTTTGTTCTCGCCGAGATTTCCAATCTTCATTTTTGGCCTAAAATTATTTCGTTAAAATATTTCAGTTCCCATCCTATCGAAACTTCCCTCATTTCCCTAAAACTTCGAAATAGTTTTGGAATAATAATTATTTGAATAATAATTTTACGATCGATCCTCCTGTTTCGGTTTATTCAATTTTGTTTATTTCTTTCTCGCGCTGGTCATTTGCCAAAGAAACAAATCGGTCTGGTTCCATCGAATTCTCAAGGCTCAGCTCCCTGAAGCGGAAACTCATTCGTGTTCTTGTTTTTATATATAATAAAACAAGTGGAATTGGTTTTGATCCTGATTCGAGTCGAAAGTTTTGCTGTTTGACACTTTTGTTTTATGAGAATTAGGCATGTGAGTTAAAAGTTTGGATTCTTTGTTTTAAAAGTTGATGTCGTTTAATTTGTCCATGATAAGACATGATTTGATTTAAACCTCGTCTCGAGATGTCATTTAATTTAGTTTTTCGTGGTGAGACAAGATTGACTTGAAATTTTCTGTGTTGAGACAATCTTCGGATTTTTCAAAAAAGGCTGATTTTCTTTCAAAAGTTCTGACTTCCATTTCGAACTCTGACGATCAACTTCCATAAAACGGATCACTGATTCTGTCGATTTCTCATAGTTCAGATTCCTGAAGCGGAAACTCATCGGCATTCATTTTTTGTTTTATTTTCATTCCATTTACACACTACTTTTGTACATTATTTTCACGCATTTTATGGATCACTTTTATGCATGTGTATATTATTTGTATACGTCGCTTTTATACGTTGTATATTGTTTTTGTATTACTTTCGTCTATCGTTTTTATATAGTATAGACCAAAAATGGAATTGGTTTTGATTCCCACTTGAGTCGAGAGCTTCCCGATCAGAAAACAGATTGCTCTTTTGTTGACATAGCACTTTTGGAACTCCCTCAATTGCGCGTGGCTAACTTTCTCGGAGGCCATTGATCTTTTGTAACGTGTAAAATTGAATTTCAATAAGTATCGAATTGAATTTCAGCATGTCTATTCGTATTCTTCTTTGAATAGTAGTTTTGTATCGATCATGCCGACAGCTTTGGATGTGGGAGCTTTATTCGAAGCCTTTGTTCAAGCAACAAATTTGAGACAAATTCAGTTACTGTTTCATCAGATTTGTCTAACTACGGACATTAATCCGACAGATCATGTGAACCTCTACCAAAAAATCAGGAGGGTAGATGATGGAAAAGTAAACTCAAAAGCCCAGAAATTATGGTCGTTGTTGGACAAAAGACGGAACCATGGAGAGTATCTGAAACAATCACCATGTTCGAAGATGAATGTTCTCGTTATTGGAGCAGGTAAGTTCTTTTTTTTGAGATCAAAACAGAAAAAGAATGGAATGTTAAAGACATCAAAGAAAGTAATAAAAAAATTATGGTCTGTGAATAATGACAATAAATTTTTATGTAATAGTTTGATAATCATAGGAAATTGAGGGAGATCAACAGGTACATTTCTAGGGCAATGAATTTTTACGATAGTTTCATAGTCATCGGAAAGTTAAGGACCATAAGTCCAAAGAATTATAGAACTCAAATTGACTATTTTGAAAATAATTAGTTTTCAAGTAATAATAATTGGGAATAAGTAAAAGCAATTTTTATATTTGATTCCAGGTCCTTGTGGTCTCCGTGCCGCCATAGAAGCAGCTTTACTAGGAGCCAAGGTCGTCGTCGTCGAACAGAGAGACAAGTTTTCGAGAAACAATGTTCTTCATCTTTGGGAATTCGTTATTCAAGATCTGAAATCCCTCGGAGCGAAGATATTTTACCCGAAGTTTTGCACAGGTTCCATAGAACATATTTCTATAAGACAACTCCAATGTATTTTGACCAAAGTGGCTTTGGTTTTGGGCGTTCAAATAATAGATGGGATCTCTTTTTGTGATATTCTGGAACCTACGGGAAGTCAAGGATGGAGAGCAACTTTCGAGCCTCACTCTCATCTGCTGAGCGAATTCGAGTTTGACGTTTTAATAGGAGCCGATGGAAAAAGAAACACGCTCTCCGGATTTCCGAGACAGGTCGTGAGAGGAAAGTTGGCGATAGGGATCACGGCGAATTTCGTGAACAACAAATCCGCGGCAGAAGAGAAAGTGCAAGAAATAAGCGGAGTTGCATATATCTTCAACCAGGCGTTTTTCAAAGACATGTTGGCAGAAACGGGAGTAGATTTGGAGAACATCGTTTACTACAAGGACGAGACACATTACTTCGTGATGTGTGCGAAGAAGCAATCTCTGATTTCCAAAGGAGTGATCAAGAGGGATTTCGACGATGTAGGACTACTGTTAGCTAGAGAAAATGTAGACCAGGAAATGCTGTGCAAATATGCCATGCAAGCTGCGGATTTTGCGACGGAAGGGAAACTGCCCCAATTGGAATATTCGACGAACCACAGAGGACAGTGTGATGTCGCAATGTTTGATTTCACGGCGCTGTATTCGGCAGTTTATTCGACTAGGTTCATAGAAAGAAAAAACAAAGGTTTGATCATAAGCATTGTGGGGGACTCGCTCCATGAACCTTTTTGGCCAACAGGATCTGGATGTGCGAGAGGATTTTTGGGAGTTCTGGACACAGCGTGGATGTTAAGATCGTTCGGATTGAATAAGAAATGTCCGGCGGAAGTTATTGCAGAAAGGGAGAGTATTTTAAAGCATCTGGCTCAGACGACGAAGGAGAAAATGTGCAAGGGATATCACAAGTACACTATTAACCCGAGAACGAGATATCAGACGATAGCGAGATGTGTGGAAATCCCCCAAATTATGGAAGCACAAATTGACTCGGACGTTCATAGTCATCAGATAGAGGACTTCTATCTCCCTCCATGGGGACAAGGAAGGTCGACGACGGAATTCGACAGGAAGTGCAGATTGATGAAGTTCTGTCATCAAGCTCTCCTAGCGTTTAGGTTGAAAATGGTTAATTTCAAGGCCAGTTGCTGGGGCGATGGGAAAGCTCTCTGTGCTCTGGTTAGCAAATTCAGATCGGACTTGATCGACTATATTTCAATCTGTTCGACGTCGGACCCGGATTACATGCTGGATCAAGTCTTCAGTTGCCTGGAAGATAAGTATGGGATCCAGAGACCTTGTTGTAGTCATATTGGATGGGTCAATATCTCCGATGAAAGAAGAATAGACTTTATAGAGGAATTGGTGAACTCGTTAAAACAGGATCAGAAAGGATTTATTCAGATTTTGTCTCCGTCGGTGAAGTTAAATATGAGTGGAAACTCAAGAAAAAGAGTGAAAAATTACGTTTTTGATTTCTCGAAAACAAAGAGATCCGAACAGATCAAAAGAAGAGCCGGGGACTTACTGAATGCCATGGCGGGCACCAGCGTTGTCGATGATGTTGATCTCAACCAAATAAGTTCAAAGAAAGAAACCAGGGAAAATTACCAGGAAATGAGAAGTGATTATGGAGAATCAAAAAATGACGATTATCCGGAGCCCAGGAATAATGTTTACCAGGAACCGAAAAATACTCAAGAAACGAGCATTGACTTTCACCAAGAATTGGAAAGACCGAATAAGTACTCCAGTTGCTACCAACAACCTCAGAAAAAATATACTCCTAGACCCAATGTGGACAAACTGAATCCGGAAGTTGTCTACAGAGTGAACCAGATTGTGACTGGGGATTGGGAGAAAAGCAAGTGGAAAAGAATTTATGATGAAAAACAAAAGACACAGTTGACGAAGAAGATGGAAAGAGAAACTTTGGAACAAGTGGAACAGAAGTTGGAGAATGTGGGAAACGAATTTTCGAAATCTAGGAACTCGAGTATGAGCAGTCAAGAAGAAAAGGTCAGTTTTTGTTTTTTAAAATATCTTGTAAAGAAGCTTTTGTGCGGGATAGATGCTTACCTGATTTGGGCTACAGTAGGAACTTTTGCTTTTTACCCTTTGTTGCTTTTTAAAGTTTTCAATTGGGAGGAAATACTCGACTGGATAACATCAGAATGCTACCTTTTCGTCTTGTTGCGAAATAGTTTTTGAGCGGGATAGATGTTTGTTTGACCGAGTAATCTTAAATGTCAGTTTTGTTTTTATTTTTGTTCGGAAAAAGGCCTTTTGCGCGGGCGAAATGCCTAGGTTAAGAACGATAGAAAATGTTTTTTTCCTTTAGTGAAAAAGCCTATGAAGAAATAGTTATTTTAATATTTAAAAGTGACCATGGACTCATTTTGGGCCTTTGATTACAAAATTAATCAAGCTGTTAGTAAACGTTCTCTTCAGTTGATGAAAATTAATGCTGCTTCTGCCAGAGATGTTGTGAAGTCCGATTTTGTAAGAAACCTTCCAGATAAGTATAAGGCGAGTTTGCTTTTGCCCTTTATTTCCGCTCCTGCTTTTTAATTCTGTTGAACTTTACAGTTTCAAGTTCCAATTGAATTAAGTCTAGCTGTCATTTTTTGATTTTGAATTTTTAGGAAATTGATGAAAAGATTTCTAAAGCAGAAAATGTTTTGAAATTTAACCAACTCTCTGGAGTGAACACAGTAACGAAGTTTAAAGAACAAGTTTCTTCAAGACCGAAAGTCATCAAAGTTCCTCCACCAACTCCCCCTAAACCGATGATAACTTCCAGTAGCTCTTCCTTTGACGATGAAAGAGAAAATCGGGAAATTTCGTTCAGACCGATTCACCAGAATGCGGGATATAATAAGAAACCGCTGGTGAATCAGGATTTGTATGCATCGGTACTACCGAGAAGGAAGAACTTATGTGCTCTTTGTGGAGTTGAGGTTTATTTGGCTGAACAAATGCATATTGATAAGCTGATGATTCACAAGAAGTGTTTCAAATGTAGTTATTGTGCTCAACCATTGAGACTAGGAAATTGTGGATTGGACAGAACGTTGATGGACGAACATGGGCCGAGATGGTTTTGCCAACTCCATATTAACGTGCAATTAGGTGAGAAAATAGCAAGGATTCAGAAAAGTGAAAGGATGAAAATGAGTGTTGCTATTGTTCCACCGACTCAAACACCGATTTTGAAGCCTATGGTTGCTGGAGAAAAGATTTCATACAGTGACGAAAATTCGAAGAATAAGAATAATGTGACAATTAAGTACGCTAATATTGATACACCAGCAATGTTGGCGAAGAAGACTATGGATAGGATGAATTTGAGGAAAGAAAAATTGGAAACTCTGAAATTAACTCCGACGACAGAAAGAGTTGAGTTTGAATGTTACCGTAATAGAATGAATAACAACGAAAAAGTAAAGGAGATGGAAAGGAAATCCTTGGAATCAAGCAGTTCTAATGAGCTGGAAAGTTCTCTGGATGATGAAGAAATTGAGTTTGGAGATGGCAGTAGTGGAACAGGAGCGAATTCAGAAAATTCGGAAAATGAAAGAATTTTGAATACAAAGGAATCATATACGTCGACAGAAGATGAAGCGGAAGACGATGAGGATTTGTGGACAGAATTTACGGAAGTTCTGGAAAATACATTAACAAAGAGTGAAAATTGTAGTAATCAGGAAATCTCGGAGAAGCAAGCGGTGAAATGGATAGAGACTTTTAATAAAAGAGCATCGTTGTTGATGATGTCGCCGAAAACTCCGGAATCACTTTATTTTACTCCGAAAACTGAGATTGATGCTACTCCAAAGTTCTTTACCCCGAGCACGACAGTTTTGAAGAGACATGATTTGAGTGAGACAAGGATGAAATCTTTCGATGGAGATGACACTTTAACGAATATCACCTCTATTCCTTGCAATTCATCTCCAACTAAGTCTTTTGTTTCTGGAGCATCGATGGAAGAGAAAAATGCAATGAATTCATTGCTGGATAATATGCCTAGTCTTCAAAGGACGAACTTGTCGAATAAGTTGTCGAGATCGAGATCTCCGCCTTTGATTACTTCTCAAGAGATGATGAGTGATGGATATGTTGATGAAGATGGAGGGAATACCTTCGATACTCCGAAAAGCCATTCTAGCGGATTGATAAAGGCGAAAATGTTTAATCCATTGACTAATAGTCCTATTGTTGTTTCGAAACCGATTTTCGGAGCATCAGAATCGCAAAAAGAGGCAAATATGCTGGATAGAATTAGAAGATTGAAAATGAGAACTGAAAGAAGAGCTACTGTAGCTATAGATCCGATGATGATGGGATTTAAGAAGGACGAGAACGATTTTGGAAGTGAGTTTTCGGATGAGAGATTATTTGAACAAGAAAAACAACAGAAATCGATTCAATCAGGAAATACTACAATGATTGAGATTAAAGATAATGATGCGATTTCGAAGTTTGATGGATTTAAGATTTCTAATATGGACGAGAAAAAAAGCAAGATGACAGAGTTGGAGAGAAAGAAGAGACTAAGATCAAAAACTTTAACGAATGGAGTTCAGAAAGAACATTTGAAAGAAGCGATGGCGTATATTTCTCCTGTTATAACGGCATCACCGAAAAATATAAAAAGAGTTCAAAAACAAGCGGAAAAGATCTTGAAAAGAAGAGAACATGAAAGACAGAGAACGGCTCAGGATGTTCAAAGAGGTCTGGATGAGACGGAAAACAGGATTAACGAAGTCAACTCTGTTGGAGTTGAGTTGGAAGGTGCTTTGAGAAAAGGTATGGTTTTAGATTCTTTATCAGAAAAATTTATATTTGTTTCATAAAAAATGAATGAATTCAGTTTTCAATATTTTAGTTATATATGAATAATAATTTTTTTCTAGATCCAATGAACGCTTGGTTGCTGGAGAACTGGTTACTGTATGTCCAGGAACTGAGACAACTGAAACTTCGCGAAGAAGACTTGAATCGCAGAGTTAGAGAAATCAGCATCAGCGACGAATACCACAAACTCAAGGCTCAATTGGCAGAACTGCAAGCTGACATAATACCCGGAGAATTCAATTCTAACATAGAACTCGAAGGCCAAATAATGAGTAAAGTAGTTAAGGTTCTTGGAGAACACCAGAAAATTCGAAAAGAGATGGATGAAAACATTCGGCAGTCTAGGAAAACTGTTTTTGATGTCAAAAAGCTCCTTGAAGATCGAAGTCACAGTTTCAACAACTTTGAACCTGTTTTTACAAATCAATTTCCACCAAATTTTGATCTTTTTTGTTAAACTTGTAAATATTTCTTGTGAAAAATGCTCAAATAGTAAAAAATTAATTTAATTCTCCTCGATTATTACAAGAAAATTGAACAAAAAACAAATCAATTAGTGGCATATGAAATACCCTAAATAAATATTACAATTAAGCCCATGCTTGCTTCACGCTACTTTGCCTCCAGAACCGCTTGGCAACGAAGCTCGAGATAACCAAGAAAGCCATCACAGCACTAATGAGAACGTAATCAAAGTCGTCTTTCAAAATATCGAAAGTTCCAGAAGGAGTTACCCGTGAGAAAAACATATCCATCCCGTAAGCTAGCATGAGTGAAGTTGATTCCAGTCCTGAGGCACTAAAAATAACCATCAAAAATCAGAAGATAAAAAGGACTTAAACAACTTACGCTGTCTTGATTCCATGAATATGGAGTACTGTCTGATTATAATTTATCAATTCTTCTGTAGCTATCGGGATTTCAGGCATATACGGAATGATCATCTCCTCTCTTAACTCAGGAGTCATTTCTAACGGTCTTCTCGAATCCGCGATTCTTCTCGGAAGTTCTAAAATACCACCAAATGGCATAGCAATTAATAAGCTTCTAAAAGTCAATCCCATTTCTGTTTCACTTGTTGACATGGCTGTTATTCCTTGAGAGAACACAAAGGACTTCGAAATAACTTCTATTTCACTTTTCGTGGTTGTGAATGAATTGAAATGGTTTGAATTCGTCTGTTCTTTGCCTTCAAAAATCTCAATAACTCCCATTTCCGTCCTTCTACTTCTTTCGTTCCAATAAGTATAAACAACCCAGTTCTCACAATGAACAATATGGAAAGGACCATTCGCCTTCGGATGACGAGCTGTATGGATCACCTGTCCCGTGACGACATCGATAAGGTAGATCGAAAGAGTGTGAGATTCTTCATCAAATGATTCTATTGCCGCCAAATTCGGATTCGAGTACTTGTAGAGGACCGATCTGTCTCCCAGAACTCTGCCGGGGCTGTGGATCTTTTCTGAAATAATCGCAAATGAACCAATTTCAACATGATCGAAACCAACACTAACTTCTTTTTCAAAAAATACTATAAAGCCTAATTCACATATCACTTAGAAAATGAACTATCTTTTAATTTAAAAAATAATCTTGGAAACTTACGATTTACAGGTTTTTCAGCAATAGTCAGGAACTTCTCTTTCGTTCCGAAAGTCAAAGATGATTTCCAAATTGGAGTTATTTTCTTTTCTTTTAAATCCAATTTTGATCCACTCATCTTTCCACCTTCAACATCAACATTAAATAAGTATATGTTACTAGAATGAGGATAATTTTCAGCCAAAATAGGATAAAACTGGATATTCTCATTAATATCAATCGTCATCAAAGGATGGATCATATTTTCGTCACTAAATGGTAAAACTTCAATCTTCTTCAATTTCGGTCTTGATAGTGTGTCTGTTTGTTCTCCTGTTACCGGATTAAATACAACTAATCTTGTCGAAGATGAATGTTTCAAACCAAAAACAACTATAGCTTGACTTTGGAATTGATAATAAGCTGTTCCTCTTTGAATGAATAGCGGAATCTTTCTCTTTCCAAATTGATTTTTCAAGGGAACCATATCATCACCAAGGTACAACGACCAAAGAACCGATCCATCCTCACTATTGATGCCGTACACTGATCCAGAATAAGAAGCCACAACCACTATTTTTCTCAAATTAAAATAGTCTCTTTCCAGAATCAATTCCGATTGATCAAGAAGCAACGATCCAGGCCTCGGTCTCTTCATTCTTCTGATACCTGCGTCATCTCCCAAGAGGTTCTTCAAAATCAAGGAAAAACTGACTTGCTTCGAAACAAACAAGTCATATGATTTTATAACTCTGTCGACGAAGGACAAAAACGATCTTCTGACTTCTTCTATTTGGGTGATAATTCTTCTGAAAAATATCTTCAAAATGTTCGCATCTCTTACTCCGAATTCTGTTTCGATCATAGCTTGAGATTCAGAAAGAGGGAGATCTATCATCTCAACACTAGCTATGTCTGCCAAAGCCTCGAGTCTCGTCCATTCAAGAGCAGCCTTGGGTTCCGAATCCACCAAATTAAATTCATAAAGATCCATTCTGCAATCCGTTCTCACAGTCAAAAGCTGGAGTGATCTCTTTGTCGCCAAAACAGAGATTTTTTCCACCGCAGCTTGTTGGAGAGGAGTAATTGTTGTCGAAATCCTTGATTTTCCCGTTGCTAAATCTGTAACCTCGAATTTCCTTTGGAGATCGTAGTAGACTGACAACAAAGGAACGGAATTGTCGACGTCTGAAGAAACATCAAAAACTGATGATGGATTTGTTTTGAAAACTTCCTTTAATTTTCCTTGTTCCATTTTGTAAGTAATCAGGTTTGAAGAAGTAGAGACAACAAAATAACCACGAACAGAAACTTCGTGAAGACCTCCTTCTTTTAATTCAGGAACACCGACAGGACTCAAAACATTCGAATTCACATCCACAGCGGAAATTGATCCAGAAGTTTCCTGACAAGCTAGGACGCTTCCAGAGAGGATACATTTCTTCGTGGATCCTCCGAGACTTCCAGAACGGATTTCGTTGAAGTTTCCTGTCCCTTGATCGACGGCCAAAACTTTCACAGACTTCCCAGTAACAGTCACAACAATGATTTTCCCGTTTTCATCGATAAATCCATTGCCGTAGTCGATGTCCCCTAAAGGTGTGGAAATTCTCTTCTCTCCAGTTTCTAAATCGAATCCAACTAGGGATTGGTCCGTGATGACAATGACCATGGACTTTCCATTGACAACATTGATGAATTTTCTTCCGGCGAAATTGATCCGCTCACTCAGCAAAAGCAATCCATTCGCTCGCTTGAAAACTCGAAGATATTCTCCGCCATTGACCACAGTCGACACGTCTGGAATTTCATACATAAAGAACACAAAAACCAAACTACATATAGTAAAAGTCACGAAAACTGAGTTCTCCCATATAAAGAATCGCGAAAATAAAACTTACATGGAATTTCCTTCTCGTTTGGATTGTACACCGAGAAAGTGAGCGGAATTGGGGCATCTATTTCCTGAACCTGTCTCCAATCTGGAAGTTCGACGATGATTGAAGTTCGTTGTATTAAGAAACTCACCGATGTCGCCAGAATTGACGTTGATGGAAGCTAACGCGTTTCTCTTACTCGAAACCAAGAGAAAATCTTTCCCGGCCGCAGATCTGCCGAGCTGGACCTGGTTCGGACATCCCACATGCTTGGCTGTCCTGGAATCACATTAATTAGACAAAGTTCCCAATCATCGAGAAAGATTCATTTAAAGGAGTGTTCATGTATCGAGAAAGGTTCAGTTAGAAAAGTTTCCATATATCGAAAAACATTGGAGTATAGTCTTTATACACCAAGAAATATTCACCGAAACAAAGCTTCCATACACCGAAAAACATTCATTATGTAAAATTTTCATGTATTAGCAAACATTCATTGTATAAAGTTCTTATATTTCGAAAAGCGTTTGTGAAAACAACATTTCCATATATCGAAAAAACTCACCAATCAAATTTTCCTACTTGATCTTCGAACAGTGCTCCAACACTGACTATTATAGAGAAAAGTAAAAAAATCTTCATTCCTTCAGAACATAGAAAAACAGATTGACAAAAAGATCAGGAACTTCAAATGAAACTTCTACAGTAGGAAAGCGATGATGTTCGACTAGTACGACCCAGTTTTGTTCGGCAAGCAGCGTCTGGACCCCGGTCCCGAGAAGAAAAAAACGTTTTCCATTTTCAAATTTTCTTTTTACTTCGCTTTTCTCACGTATACATTTCTTCTTTTATCTGTAAATTTTTCACAAAACCTTTTTCCTGAAATGCCGATAATCCAAGAAGAACATGAATCTCAAGGTAATTTTCGTTTTCCTAACTGAATTTCAACGATTTGTTATATCTTTGATTATATTTTAATGATTTCTCATTCTTTTTAGTTTCGTTGGTTTCTCCATCACCCGATAGCAACGTGGTTTCTGTCAGAAAAGTCCATAAACAATACAACCCAACTGATTTGGTAGATTTGGCTAAGTCTATTCATTCGGCAAAGGAGTTTGTGAATCAAAATGCGATTTCGAAACTTACTGTAATTGCGGAACAGATGGCCGCTCTCGAAGAAGTTTGTGGATTTTCTGATTTCGTCTTTTATTTATCTGTATTCTTTTCAGCAAGCCAGAAAAGTATTAGAAAAAACGAAACAGGACAACGATCTTCATAACATTCCCTGCAATGTTCAGAAAATCCCGGGAAAAACTTATTTTTTGTGGAAAAAACCTAGTGGCGAAAAATTCTTCTCCCTTATAGGACCTGAGGAATGGCCTTCTTCGAAAAATGAACACCTAGGGACCTACAGATTCGAGTTCGACAGATCTTGGACAGAGGAAAAGGACTTTGAAACCACGAGACAAAGAGAAAAACTGGTCGAACATTTTTACGGATTGCCCCGAGCTATCAAGAGTGAATAAAGAGATTTGTTTTTGACTGTTGGAAATATACTTGTTTATTCCAATATTATACTTCTGCACTTTTTAATTTCCTATATTTCCCTTAAGTTTATTTATTTTTAGTTTCCAAAGTTCCTCATGTATTTTCTTAAATTTTTCATATATATTTCCCAAAGTTCCTTATTCATATATCACCTTTAGACTATTTGTACTTTTTATAATTTTCATCTGTGTTTGTTCCAGGACCGAAAATGAGTCGTCGCAGAAATGGCATGTTCCACAACGCAAAGTTTTCAGACCGGGTTTTCAAAGATTTGCCGGACAATGTGGCGCGGAATATAAGAAATGATTTAAACTTTGTACTTAGAAGAGAGGAATCGACAGAGATTAGGAGGTGGAACAGAGTCGCGAATTCACAGTTGACACAGAATCCAGAATCTCGAACCCGTAGGAATATTACTAGAAATCTAAGAAACCAACAAATCGCGAGGCCTTTCATTTCACAACATCCTGACGACGACGAAGGTCCAAGTTCGCGGAAAGATACTGGGTTTAGGTAAATTTTATCAGTTGAGCTTGCTTTTTGAATTAAAATCCATCCATTTCAGAACTGCTAGAGAACTTTTGGGGCGAAGCAGGAACCAGGTTCATGCAACAACTTTCTCAGATGATTCGTATGAAGTTCCCAGAGGTGATTTTGGAAGGAAAAAAACACTTAGGACAGATAGGAAAAATGAATCGTCGACATCTATAGTGGAGGAGACTCCTACAGTTTTCAAAACTCCTCAGGATCCGAAGTTAAAACAGAAGGAGAATATTCCGATTTTTCCACCAGAACCTGATTTGAATGGGATCGCTGAAGGGATTTTGGAAGGATTACCACACTTGGCTTTGAAAAATAATGATTCGACGACGTATTCTCAAGCGACGAATGGGATTTTGAAAAAAGCTCTAGGTCTTTTTTTCGATCTCAATGACTGGTCCAGCAAGCCTGAAGCCGTGGTTGTCGCAAATGCCAAAAGTTTCGATCTAGATCCGGCGAAACAGATGATGAATCAAACCGCACCTTTGAATGTATCCTCTAAATCGACAAGTAGCACTCTACACATGAGTTTTTTGAGGGAGGAATCACCTTTGGCCGCAGTGAATTTGTTGGATCATGAAGGAATTAATCATCGTATGAGTATTTGTAGTTCTGATGATCATGAATTGAATCATGGAAGGGAGAAGGAGATGGAGGAGGAAATGTACTCGATGAACAAGGAATTTGACGAAATTGATAGGACATTTGTAGCTAATGACGATGGTAAGTTTTAAAATTTTGGTTTTTATTGGGAATTCCAAAATAATTCTGACTTTTTCCAGAACATTTTGCTTTCCTAGATGAAAAAGATCCTCCCGTTGAACCATTCTTGGGATTTAAATTCGACGACTCTCTGGAAAAACAAGCTCAACATGATACATTCAACGTCTCCATCAAAAGGACACTGTATTCTCAAACAGTTCCGGAACTAGAAAACGTATTCCATCTGTCAACGGATTCCTTAGAAAAGCCGACTTTCTTGAGTCCCTCTGTCGTCCTTTCCAACAAACCAAGTTTCGTGGATCAATCTGTTTCGAAGGAATCTAGTGATGTCAATTATAGCTTTAGGAATAGCGATTTTAGAAGTGGTAGTTTTAGGAACAATAATAGGAAAAGACCAGCTGAAGGATCTCCACTATTTCAGTTCTAGTTTTTATAAGTTTAACTCCATTTGTATAATTTTTGTTTTATACGGGTTTGGTTTTTGTTGTTGATTTTAATTATTTTTGTTTTTTAGGATTTTATGATTATCCGATTAATTTCTATTGAATATTTTGTCGGATGTTTGGTTTGAAATAATTTTAATATTACGACAAGAACTGTGTTTACTCGGTTAATTGCCGGTACATATTTTTGCTTGAAATACTTGATTTTAGATTTTTTGATTTTAGGATGTCAAAGACACTGATTCTCGATAATGGCTCCTTCTCGATCAAAGCAGGTTATTCTGGATCCACTGAACCTAACATTATTCCTAACTATATTTTCAAAAGTACCGTAGATCAATATGTCGCTAATGAGATTGAACATGCATCGGATCCTGGAGGACTGTATAGATTATCCCCGTTTGAAAAAGGATATCCTGTTCATATGAATACAGAAAGCACTATTTGGCAACATCTTTTCAGTCAAAAAGAAATGAATGTAAATTGTTCGGAAACCAAACTTATTTTGACAGATCCGAATTACATTATTCCAGCTTTAGATGTTTTTTCAAGGGAATTGTTATTTGAAACCTATGGATTCCATTCGTTGTTAATAACTTCAGGTAGTTTTTGTTTATTAAAACTTAAGCGAGATTTTTATTTCAGCGCCAACTTTGGTTGGAAGAAGGAACTTTGTTGAGAAAAACAATGATTTTTGTTTGGTGGTGGATACAGGTCACTCGTTTGCCCATATTGTGCCTTTTTTGTCGGGTAAAAGTATAGTTCAAGCGACGACGAGGGTCGATGTGGGAGGGATGGTGATAACGAATTCACTGAAAAAAGCCTTAGGAAATCAAGTTGATCTCAATAATGAATTTAGTATTGTGAATGAGATTAAAGAAGATTGCTGCTACATCTCAGGATTATATAAAAGTGAAATAATGGAATTTGAGTAAGTTTTTCTTTAGTTCTTTAAATTTAATTATTGTTTTAGAAAGAAAATGAAAAGTTCAATAACGTATCTTTTACCGGATTTTTCGATTTTGAGAAGAGGTCAAGTGAAATCCAATGGAGATCCAGCTTCCTTCAATGAGCTTTCGAAAGTAATTCTTGGGTTAGAGAGATCTGTAGCTCCGGAAGTTTTATTTTATCCGAATCTGATAGGTATTAATCAAATGGGACTTTCGGATGCTATTAAACAAACTTGTAATGGACGTTTACCATACTACTGTGTAGGTGAGTCGCTGATGCAGAATGTTTTTTGTATAGGAGGAACTTCGAAATTGCCCGGATTTAAAGAAA
Organism: Halicephalobus sp. NKZ332; assembly: GCA_009761265.1. Taxonomy (NCBI): domain Eukaryota; kingdom Metazoa; phylum Nematoda; class Chromadorea; order Rhabditida; family Panagrolaimidae; genus Halicephalobus; species Halicephalobus sp. NKZ332. The sequence goes on from VOSG01000187.1 coordinate 42,087, forward strand.
GACTGTAAGTTTATTTCCCTTCATTCAAATTAATTTACACGTAATTGTCATTTTTAGAGAACATGATTTGGAAAATGGTTTTGATCTCTCGGATGAAAATACTCCTGTAAAGAAATCGATTACTGTGTCTGAAAATCCAATCACAACAGCTTGGGAATCTGCTTGTTATTTGTTAGAAAATGATTCTGAATTCGTTTCTTGTTTTGTTTCCAAACAAGAGTTCCAAGAGGAGGGAGTAAGAGTATTCGATCAAAAGTACAAATTAAACGCTCCGGATTCTTGGTATGAGAACTTGATCAACCCGATGACTTGTTGATTTGTGAATTATGAAATACCTTTTTTGTTGAAATGGATTGAGGAAGAGGTTGATGGCCTTTGATATCTGTTAGAAACTCGTTCCGTGACTATTTCGTGAAAATAGTTTTGATTTTCGTTATTCTTATTGAATTTTTCAGATGGCGAACTTAGGTGGATCCGACCGTAACCAAGATGCCACGATCTACGTTGGTGGATTAGACGACAAAGTTACGGAGTCAATTTTGTGGGAACTTTTTGTTCAGGCTGGACCCGTCGTTACAGTAAATATGCCGAAAGACAGAATCACGGGAGCTCACCAAGGGTATAATTTGTTTTACTAATGCTAATATATTTTCGGTCTTTCAGATTTGGATTCGTAGAATTTATGGGAGAAGAAGATGCGGATTACGCAATGAGGATCATGAACATGATCAAGTTATTTGGAAAACCTATTAAGGTGAACAAAGCATCTCAAAACGAAAAGAATCTGGATGTCGGAGCTAATCTTTTTGTCGGCAATCTCGATCCAGAAGTGGACGAGAAACTGTTGTTTGATACTTTCTCGGCCTTTGGAGTCATTCTCCAAGTCCCGAAAATTATGAGAGACACGGAAACGGGAAGCAGTAAAGGATATGCCTTTATTAACTTTGCGTCCTTTGAAGCCTCAGATGCTGCCTTGGAGGCTATGAATGGACAGTATTTGTGTAACAGAGCAATTACTTGTTCATATGCGTATAAAAAGGACGCTAAAGGTGAAAGACACGGAACTGCAGCAGAAAGATTGTTGGCAGCACAGAATCCTATTGTTACAAGTGATAGACCACATCAGATGTTCGCGGATCTACCTCCACCACCTGTGGGAATGCCGCAATTGATAGGAGCACCGGGTATGCCGCCGGGTGGACCTCCACAAATGGGTATGCATCCGGGACTGCCTGTACCACCGCCACCAGTTATGGGATTGCCGCCACACATGTCGCAGATAGGAATGCCACAAATGATGGGATATCCACCTCCGCCTCCGGGAGCTCCGATGACGATGCCATGGGGAATGCCGGCAGGAAACCCGCCACCTCCCCCTCCTCCAGGAAATTGGGGGAATCCGTATATGGCTGTTCCGCCACCTCCGCCTATGTGAAAGTTTTTGTTTCGTTGTTTTTGATTTGGGACTTGCGGAAAACAGGAATTTATTGATTTTGGTTTCTTGCAAGGACTGATGATCTCTTGTGGGAATTGTAATTTATAAAAAACGACTGATTGACATTTGCGAGAAGGGGTGAAACGGGATAGCAGAAATGCCAGTGGATAAAAGGACGAGTTTCTTTTAGTAACTTTTGGTCGGGGTGGAACGTAGTGCAAGGAAACAGGTGGTGACGACATGTAAAACACAAATTTGAACCGACTGATCGGGTGGGATCTCAAGTAACAGGATCAGCCGCTCGAAGGAGGTGACTACTCAGGAGCAATGATCAGTAAGAGATCGGACTGAGGTGGGTGACAAAATAGCTTATTCTTATCAAAAAGAAAGAAATTGTCACGAATTTTAGGTACTTTATTTACTAGAAAAGGGGACAGGAAGTGGCGCGGGTGATAAATCAATATTTACCAGTGGAGTAGTTCAGGAATTTATTTACTAGAAAAAGGAAGATTGAACGGGTGTAAATAGTCGGCTAATTTACTACACAGGGGAACACGATTGGTGCAAGTCATTAACGAACTAATTAATCCGACAGGGCAATCGGAAGATTGACTGATGGAGCAAGTAACAGGCCAGAGCGAGCTGCTGTTTCGTCTTCTATTTCAGCGTCAAGTCAGAACTTGGTTCGTAAAAAACGACTGTGATTGACATGTGGAACACGCGTTTGAACTGGTCGACCGGACAAAGTATCAACTGATAAGCGACTGGAGCGAGTGAGCAGGCCAAAGCGAGTTGCTTTTATTGACTGGCCTTCGATGTCGAGATGAAATTCGGTCTGATTTTCGTGATTTTCTTATTTAAATTCCCATCTGAGTTTGTATCCGGCAAAGATGTCGCTTTTCATTATTCCCTATCTGAAAACGAACTGAGGGACATCTTGACTCAACATGAGGATCCGAAATATGAGGAAGAAGAAGCCGAAGTTCTCGGCAACGATATTCATTCCTTTTTTAGGGAATCAAACAACCAGTTGATATTAGATCTGGATTTATTTAAGCAGTTCTGGGAAGAACTGGATAAAGCAAGAGAATCTGCCATCGATGGAGACGAGAATTTTTTGAAGGGAATCATCGATTTTTTCAGTCCCCTCAAGGATTACGACATCTCCGCTCCTTGTCTCGCGGATATTTTCCACTTCCTCTGGACCACTTACAACTACGCCAATACAGTAAGGCGAGCCAAGGACTGTAATGAATGTAATTGTACTAGGGAATTCAAAAAAGTTTTCGCTGAGTATCAGTGGATTTTCGACGGTAAGACTACTTTGATAAAGGGATTATCTGGTCGAAGTCTGGGTTAATTGTACTTTGTTTTTTTAAGTCTGGGTTGATTATTTTTTTTGATAAGGAAGTAGTGAAGTTTAGTTGTGGATGCGATCGGAAAAGTCCCTGCAGCAATAAGCGGAGGAAACAATTTATGGCTCGGTTCGTGGTCGACTTGCAGAAAAATTTCAACGATAAAAAATAACCAAGGGTACCTTTTATTTTCGTCATAAAAATGATAAAAGTCATAAATCTGATGGAAATCTTTTACTGTGTTTATGGCTTTTAAAAGTATTTTAATTACATTTACTTTCTAATGAAAGTTGACTTTAGACAGAAATGGAACGGACAGTACTGTATGACTCGGTACTACGCTTACAACAAATACAATCCACTGAAGACCTTCGGGCAAAAATCTGATCCTACCGACGTCTGCACGTAGGTTTTCATGTCAATCAAATATAATCCTCATATCAGTCAAGTATAATCCCCGTATCAATTAATTATAATCTTTATATCAAATTTGTTTTTAATTTCAACTACAACTCTAGTATTGACAATTACTTTTATATTGATTTTTATATCAATTGATCGTAACATTTGTGTCAGAATTATATCCATTGAACATTTAGCAAAAATACGACATCGAAGATCTTTGACGAGTGGCCTGATGAGGATAAAAAGTGCTTCGACATAATGCCGTTGCTCAACGTCGGACTCTGCATGCCCGATACTTGTACGGATTACGATGTGCAAAGAATCGTGGAGTTCATCTACAACGCCGTGGAGACCTCTATTGATGCCAAATTCGTCTGTAATATGACGGTTACCTGCAGCCACGATCGACCAGAAAGTCGGATGTACAACAACATTCCTTCCATGATTGTTCTGTAATTTTTCTCACATTAATTTTTTCCACACATTAATTTCCAGATGTCTCGTGTTGCTGGTATTCTCGTTGGTGATTTACGGAACATGTTATGACTATTACGTCCTTTCTCCAGCAAAAGAGGAACGTCTCAGAATGCATGTTTCAGACCAAAAAAGTCCGGCAGAAAAAGGAATTTTCGTGGAGTTGTTGATGATGTTCTCCATCAAGAGAAACGTGAATCAGATCATGGACACGAGAACCGATGACCAGATGATCAGATGTCTCCATGGAGCGAGATTCTTGAGCATGTGCTGGATCATTTTTGGGCACACCTATTACTACATTTGTACCAGTTTCACTACAGGTTTGTTGGTACAATTCACTCTATTAGTAGCTCGCTAACAACAACTAACTCAACTTTTCATTACATTAATACTAATAACTCGAAGAACTCCTATTCGAATTATTTTTCATTTTAATTTTTGGCTTTGACTGTAAAAGTCTGGAAATTCGTTTCGGGATAGTTTTTCACTCATGTTTACTATGATTTTTTAGATAACTTGATTGTGACCTTGAAGGGATTTCCTAAGCTTTTCTACAACCAACTGGTCGTCCAAGCTCCTTTGGCCGTAGATTCGTTCTTTTTCCTGAGTGGATTGTTGACGACATACATCTTCATCAAGAAACTCAACAACAAATCAGCTTTTCTCGACAGGTCAGAAACTTGGATCGCCTACTACGTCAGGAGATATCTGAGATTAACTCCTATTTATTTCATCATCATGATTCTTGACGTCACGCTCTTCACCTACATTTCCGATGGGCCTTTCTGGAGACCGGTGGAGAAGAATTACTGCAAAAACAGCTGGTGGGTGAATATGCTGTATTTGAACAACTTCTTCAAAAACGACGAGGCCTGCATGGGATGGACCTGGTACATGGCGAATGACTTCCAACTCCACTGCTTCGCCCCAATTCTCATCATTGCTTTGTATAAATTAAAGAAACTTGGAATAGCCTTCGCAGGGGTGTTGATCTCCATCTCCGTCACCATAGGGTTCGTGATCACCCAGCAGAAGGGTTACCCTCCAGCTCCTATTTTGAGTACCAGCTTGGAAGTGTAAGTGAATGTATTTTCTACTACAGTAATCCGGGGATTTAAAATGATTATTTTTAAGTTTTCTGCAAAGTCAAAATTTGAGATTTTTTAATCCAGGAAAACTTCATGAGGTTCTAGTATAGGAAAGTTTAACTTTCATATTTCAGTGTCCACGTATTGGATGCCTACTGGGTCGAACTCTACGTGAAGCCCTACATCCGCTGCGTTCCTTACATCGTCGGATGTGTCATCGGGTACATCCTGAATGTAACCAATCGTACTTGTAACATCTCCAAGGTAACTTTTATTGGAAAATTCATATCTTACTGAAATTTAAAAACCAGTTTGAGTTTCCGTGTTAAGATGTAGTTTATTCAGAAATTTCGTTCCGAGACACAAAAATTTGGATTTTTCGTTTCGAAACGAAATTTATGGATTTTATTTTATTAATGAGCTGATTTTTGTACGAAATTCGAGACATCAGCTTGAAACTTTATCAAATTTGATAAAATGGAGCTCTGTGGGCGTGTTTCCTGCGTCGAGGGTGACTTCGAATTCTCTTTCGCCGGGAACGCCAGAGCGAAAAACCTACTGCGAAAAAAGCAATTTTTCAGAAAATGCAATTCGCCTTGTGGATCTTTTTCTCGACGTTGCTCGTTTATTCTGTATTTGGACTTTTCCACTACACTAAAACAGGAGAAATCAGTCAGACTTGGCATATCCTGTATACTTTGTTCGGAAGATTGTCGTTTTCGCTGTTCCTTGGATGGCTCACATTTGCCTGCGAAACCGGGCATGCAGGTAAGTTTTGTACTTTGACATTTGACCTCTTTGCTACTCCATATACAGAACTTAGTTTACTTTGAGTTTCATGCATGAAAATTTGGGTTTATTTCAAATTTCATACATGAAAATCTCAATTCATTTTGAGCTTTGTATATGGATTTTAATTTATCCGTATTTGTATACGAGAAGTTTATTTTGAATTCCAGACAAGATTAACAGAATCCTCGGACACAAAATGTTTATTCCTCTGAGCAAGATGACGTTCTGTGCATACTTGCTTCATCCTTTGCTTTTACAACTTTATTATCTCAGTAGAAACACTGCCTTCCATTTCACTCACTCTTTCCAAATGGTCAGTTTAAATATTTAAAGAAATTAAAAAAGAAAAAGTAATTCTGAAAAACTTTAGTTTTACATGTTCTCGGTCGCTGTTTGCGTTTCTTACGCCATTGCTTTCATCTTCTGTTTGGCCTTCGAGATGCCCGTTACGAACTTTGACAAACTTATTTTCACCCCGAAAAAGAGAAACAGAAATACCAGAAGGGAAAACGGTATCGAAGAAGATCCTCTTCAGAATGGAGACAGAATAGGGGATGTCCCTCTGAAGCCCCTGATCAAGGGCAGCTCTTACAGGTCTCCGGACTCACAATAAAAATCGGAATTCCTACATAAAAATTCCAAAGATTTTTATCCATGTTATTTTGAAAATAATAAATGGGGTTTTTCATAAAATGGTCTCAACAAATTTCCAGTATTTTCAGGAAATCATGGCTAGTTAAGCCTTTGTTTGAAGATTATTATAGAAGTAGAAACAATTATTACGAAATGATCTCGAGAGGGATTTCTAGAATGTGCCAGTAGACAAAAGGCGGAAACTCGTTAATAAAAGGGTACCATTTTTGTTGGAAATTCTTCCCATCAGCACTGGCTTTTTTCCATCGATCACTATATTGAAATATATACTTTAAGCAGTTATTTTTTTATAAAGTATCATTGATGTGTTTCTTGTGGTTATAGAGGTGGCAGGTTGTCGAGAAAAGGCTGTCGCTTTTTGCAAAAAATTTCTCCGGTCAGTAGCGGTTCCTTTCAGTTGACTGGCTGGTAAATGGAATGAGCAAAAATACAAGAGCTGGAACAGGAGAAACGGCGTTCCGCCAGCTGATTGCGTATTTTTTAAATCACCGCGCACTGATTACGGAAAACAATTAATTTTTATTTCTGGAAGAAATAATTTGCAAAAAATCAATAAAACGAAAATCGGAGAAACCTCCCTGATGGTCTCGGGACGAAAAAGTTTGTTCTGCCCTTATTCTTGAACTCATTTCTTCATTATTGATTTTTTTGTTTTTATTTTTTGTCTTGCTTTATATAGAAATCTACTGACTTTATTTAAATTTAAGTGGTTTAAAACGAATCTGACCGTACACACGACCAAAAGCCTTTTCGAAGGCCGGCGAAGCAGAATTGGTGCTGGTCGATGAGGAGCACAGTGGTGCAGCGCAGATGCGTGTAAAACCCCAGAGAGTGTCATAGAAAAACAAAGGCGCGAAATATAACAGACTGTAGAGCGAGCAGAGAAAAAGAGAGAGATCTTGGTTCGGGCGGTCGCTAGGGCAGCCCGATGCGCGCGCGTAAAGCAAAGACTCTGTCCGTTTTTCCTTTTCTTTTGGGGGCAATGCTGGTTTATACTTGGACAACGAAAAACGAAAATCGCTTTGCTTCTTGCATCGTCGCGCGTTTTTCTTTTCGTTCCCGTTCGAAAATAACCCTTGCAAGCTCCCCTGTCCCCGAGGCCAACCAGCGTCTCAGCGTTGGTTCTTTTTTGCGCATTTTGTCGCGGCTTGACTTGGCCCAGTGGCCAGGAGCCGGCTTCCTTTGGTCAGTTGGCGTCAAAAAACAACTCCTCGGATTCCCAAATGCGCCCCATCCTTGATTCTGGAGTCCGTATTTAAAGCTGGCTTATTCTTCCGTATCATTTTCAACTTTGAACTCTGAAATTTTTATGAAGTTGCATCCTCATGTGTCGTTCAATTTTAGGATCTTGGGTCCCTAAATAAATTTCGTTCCTGGTTCCGAAGTTCATATTTGAGTTTCGTTTGCTCTTCTATGAAATTTTCATCTGTGCATCCCAAAAATGTTTTTGAATTTCTTCTTTCGGATTTCATATATCGTTTTTATATAACGTTCGGTTCCTAGATATTCCTCGTGAATTCTGGGGTCTGTTTCGACATACACTTTAAATTTCTGTGGCTTTCGTTAACGAATTCCGAGTGTTTTTGAATTTCCTTCGGGCTTTGGGATTGCTTCTTTGGATTCTGAAATCTGAGTTTCTTTCGAAATACTCGTCATCTAGTATCCGAAATCCTCTTTTCTTTAAAGTTCGGTTCCCCGAACTCGTTCTTTCAAACACTGCATCCTAATTCATGAGATTTCTTTTCGAATTCATATATTCGTGTTTTCAATCATTTCCTTTATGAGCATTTCTCAGGACTAGGGTTCCGCAGATGTCGGTGTTTGAAGGTGTTGTTTCAGGTGTCATAATTCTCCTCGATTCCAGGATGAGCCTCGTACATCGGTCTCCGATGGAGGAGTATTTCCGGTCGATAGAGACCAAACCTGAGGTAGTTGCTCGAGAACGGCAATTTATGGATTCTTTAAGACAATTTTATCGACAGAAATGGTTCGGACTTTTTATCTGGAATCCACTGACATGAGTTTTTAGGAACTGTTTTTTGAAAGCTCCGATCATAAATGGCCAAACAGTAAATTTATTTAAACTGCACACGGCAGTCATGGACCGTGGAGGATGGCTGAAAGTGTGCAACGGTGATAAATGGACAGATGTTGCAGAGGAAATCGGATATTCCGAGGACATTGCCATGATAGACAATGGAGTTAAGTTGATTTATATGAGGTATTTGAGCAAGTATGAGGAAGTGCAGACGATTGGAGAAATAGATGATCACGATGTGGACATTTTTGGGAAGTCTCGATCGAAGGTTATTTCTGCCCTTGTTAGCGGAGATTGCCCCATTTCTCAGGCATATCGAGGTCGGTTTGTGTCTGAGGAAATTAGGAATGCATGGAGGTTTTTAGATAAGCGAATGGAGTTGCTGGAATCAGAGTACGCGAGACTTGTGAAATCTCTGTACTCCGGATTCCCCAATGAAGTAGACTTCTGCTTCAATCTGCTGACCTTGATGATAGCTCCGGGACCTTACTCGCTGCGGCTGGAGAGGTGTCCTCTGCTCTTGGATCTGATTATTGCTCACGCCGGTGTTTACGGAGAGAGTGAGTTCGCTTCCGTATGTGAATCCTACTTAACTAGTTACTTGCAGATCACCACTTGAGAGACCTGGCCGAAAGGGGTTGGAATCATTTCTGTGATCGTGGTTTCGAAGACTTTTGGCTTCATGCGGGAGTTGCCGACGACGACATCCTCGCCATGATCCCGGTGGACCCAAAGAAAGCAGTGGGAGACAAGTTCGTTGGAAGCTTTTTCTCTTTCGAAGAAGATTATAATCCCAGGAATCCGACGAGATTCAGAGTTCACCAGGTCTGTTCAAGTTCACTTTCGAGAGGTTTGAATTGAGACGTTTCAGGCAGTAGCACATCTGAGGAACTTGTCGTTCGAATGGCCCAATGTCTCCATTATGGGAAAGAGCGATATTCTGGTGCAGTTCATGACTATTTGTGCGGCGAGTAAGCACGTGGTTCTGGCAAGAGAAGCTTTGGACACACTGAGCAACGTCGGATGCGAGGTCGACTTGATGACTCCGGACGGGGACTACATGCACTGTCTGACGCTAAAGGTCATTGCGGAGTGTCTGATGAGCGACGACAAACACAGAGTCCTGCAAGCCTTGGAGATTGTGGGGGCCTTGTGTCAGAACGAGAGGAACGAGTCCATTTGCGCGGAGTTCGTGGACACTGCCATGATGAACAGGATGTTCCAGCTGACGACCTTGAAGGACATACTGATCTGCATATACACCTTGGAAACACTATATCAAGTGGGTTTCTGTTTACATGTGTTGAAATTTGATCGCTTCTTTAGTTCTCGGAACTCGGCAGGGCAGCATGCAACAGGATCGTGGGCAACAAGAACGCGATCTCGCAATTGATCAGTTTGATCACGACGGAAGCGGCGTCGTTCGGGAGAAGTGGACTATCAGGGATACAGGTGGTGGAGAGTTTCCCTCACCAGCAGCAGACGAGGCAGCACTATCCGCCGGTGCAACAGCATCCGCAGTTCAGGCAGCCATATCCTCCCTCGCAAGTGACTTACGGTCCTCCACCCACCCCGAAGTACCAGCAGGTCCGTCCACAAGTCACTCCGAGGGTTATGCAGCAACCGGTCGTCATTGCTCACGACGAGAAGTTGAAGAACCTGACGACGAAGTGGGTGAAGGAGAACTGTGCACTCGATCCGGAGGCAGTTTCCATCAGAGGCGACCTCTATTCGAGTTACGTGGACTACATGAAGACGGTGCACGGAATCATGAGTGGATCAGTGCAGATGTTCTCATCCATCATCCAAGCGGTCTTCCCGAGCGTCGTTCTCAAGCACGAACAGCGGGATTCGACAATGGTCTACTTGATCGAAGGACTGAAGTTTAACAAGAGTACGAGCAACGGACAGGTTGCAGCTTCTCATCCTGTCATGCAGAAGATTTTGGCTGCACAGAAAACTCCTGTTCCAAGCGTCCCGACTAACGCGATTAACCCTCCGCCGCCACCTCCAAATGGAGTCAGTGTGAAAAGTAATGAGGAGCAGAAGAGTGAGGAAGAGAAGGAGGAAAATGAAACGTCTTCGAGATCGCAGACTCCGGCGGCTTCTGTGTCGACAGAAAATGGATCGAGTAAGGACGAAAACAGTTCGGACCAAGTTAAGTTAGAAATTTGTTCAGCGGCAGTGGAAGCGAGGTCTCTGTTGCCGGAAGGTGATCAGCACGAGACGAAGATCATTCGCGTTGAGAACACTGGCAGAACGGAGGAGGACGAGAGCGAGGTGCCCGCGAAAACTGTGAATGGAAAGAAAATCAAAGAGAGCGAGGAGAAAATGGTCAATGGTGATTGCAATGGAATAGACGAGAAAGAGTCGGAAACAAAGGAGAACGGAGACAACCATAAGGAGGAAAACGGGGTCGAGTCGGAGATAGAAAATCCGATGGTGGAAGTTGAGACAGAGAACCCAGGGATTGAAGTGGAGACGGACGATGACGAAGACCTTCCTCCAGGGGACCCAGCGAAGATAGACGACTCGATCGAGGCGGTCTGCAAGGCGATCCCGAGAAACGGACTGAAGGGAAGACCGAGGAAGCAGAAGAACTCAGGGATCGAAGGAGAGCCGACGACGAACGGCGACTCGGAGAGAAAGAGGAAGCGGAACTCGTCCAAGACGCCGGTCAAGAAGTCGCGGAAGAGCGAGTCGTACGACGAGACACTGAACTCTGTTATCGAGAACTCAGAGAGCTCGATGTCCAGTGACCAGATCGCCAGTACGAGCGGGGACTACTTGTGTGAGTGGAATGCGTGTGGACTGATGTTCAACTCCGTGGACGCCATCATGACCCATCATCTGACGGACCACATAGATGTGTCGAGCAGGACCAACGACTTGGTGATCTGCATGTGGCCGAGTTGCGACGGGACGAAGCGAGGAAAGTGGTCGCTGGTCACGCATGTTCAGGACCACCACTGCCAAGAACACATTCTGAAGCAGGCGATCACGAAGAGAATGGAGACGGGAGGCGTGCAGGCTCACTTAGGCAGGATAAGACAGCAGTTCATCGAGAGACCGAAGGAGACATTAGGAGGAATCCCGTTCGCGCCGACCGCAGCTAGCGAGGCGATCCGGAGACACGCCTTTATGAACATTCAGCGAGAAGTTATCGTAAGTTTCTTGTTTTCCGTTCTGTGTGTGACCGGAGTTTCAGGATGAACAAGAAGGTCCCGTGACGAAGTGCATCAGACTGACCTCCGCATTGATCTTGAGAAACATCGCTCGATACTCCGAGGAGGGAAGAATGCAGCTTCGTCCATATGAACTCCAGCTCTCTCCCTTCGCGAGCTCGAAGCTGGAAGCTGGCCCAACTCTTTTGCAATGTCTGACAGAGCTGCACCCGAGAATGAAGGAAGACGAGATGCACCCGAGTGTGCTGCCCTTCGGACCGTTGGGACGCAGACTGGCTCCGGCAAAGGTCTCGACGCTGAACCCGATCAGCTTCCAGAATCAGCAAATTCACTTTTGATTGGACTGCTATCACATGACCAGATATCCCATTTCGTTGTCCTGGTGGTGTTTTTGATTCTCAAGTGACTGAGGAAAAGGCTATTTATTCTCATTTTTGATCTGAATTTTGATGAGGGCGCAAAGCACCAGACGGGCAATTTGGCTCTTTTGACGTCTGTTTTGTCCTTGATCTTTTGTGTCTTATCTCTCGATTTGAGCTGGATTTCGGAGGCAATATTGGGTGCTCTTTGTGGTTTAAATTATGTGTATTTGGGCCTGATTCGAGTTTTGAATGTTACTGTTAATTTTTTATGAATTTGTTGGTATATGATTTTCCTAAGAACGGACGACCAAGACAGTAAAAGTGGAATTTGGAAATTGTTGTTTGCAATCTCATATCTTAATAATAATATTGGGTTCTGTTGGAGAACTGCGGGAACTAGTCTGGACGCTTGTGATTTCGGAGAGCAGTTTTTGTGATACCATTGTTCCGAATTGCTTTGGTGTCATTGAGATTCGAGATCTCACCGTTTTTGTCTCAACTGGAAATTCGTGTCCAGACAATTTCGGAGGTTTTCGATGAAGAATATTTCGTTTTGTTAATTGGTTGTTTTGAGATGGTCCCGAAGCCGAAGATGAAAGGAGAGAAAACGGACTCCAAGGAAGATGTGATCGGGGCGAAGAAGAGGATTTTTTATTACTATCTCGACGGTGTCGGGAACTTCCACTACGGTTCCCAGCACCCCATGAAACCCCAGAGAATAGCGGCCTGTCACTCCTTAGTCCTCAACTATGGGCTGCACAACTACATGACGTGTATAGAGCCTCCGAAAGCGAGTTTCGAGGAAATGTCGCAGTTTCACGCCCCCGACTACCTGGAATTTCTGAGGACAGTCAACCCGTTCAATGCTTATGACTACGAGTACTTGTTCGGCAAGTTCAACATAGGAGAAGACTGTCCGGTCTTCGACGGGGTTTATGACTTCTCGTCGATTTCGACAGGGGGGTCAGTGGAAGCCGCGAGATCTCTGAATTCCGGCGTCTGTGACATAGCTATAAACTGGGCCGGCGGTCTTCATCACGCGAAAAAATCAGAAGCAAGTGGATTTTGCTATATAAATGATATCGTCATAGGAATCATCGAGCTTCTGAAAAGATTCCAAAGGGTACTGTATATAGACATAGATATCCATCACGGCGACGGAGTCCAAGAAGCTTTTTACTTCACCGACCGAGTGATGACTTTGTCCTTGCATAGATTCGGAAATTACTTCTTCCCGGGAACCGGAGAAATGACGGATGTGGGGAGAGGAAACGGGAAGTATTACTCGGTGAATCTGCCTCTGAGAGAAGGTATTGACGATGAAAGTTACGCACAATTGTTTCAGCCGGTGATTAGAGGAGTGGTGGAGCATTTTGAACCAAATGCAATTGTTCTGCAATGTGGAGCAGACTCTCTTGCTGGAGACAGACTGGGGTGCTTCAATCTCAGCTTCAAAGGACATGGGTGAGTTCTTTGAAGACTTTTATATATGAAGGTTAATTTTCAGAGAGTGTGTGAAATTTGTGAAATCCTTAGGAATCCCCTTGATGGTCCTCGGGGGTGGGGGCTACACCCTGAGGAACGTGGCTCGTTGCTGGGCCTATGAGACGGCGATCGTCGTAGAGCAAGACGATATCATCAGCGAAGCGATCCCGGAGACCACGGAATACAGGGAATTTTTCGCTCCGGAGTTCACTTTGAAGCCGGATGTTTTGAGGAAAGTCCCGAACAACGAAAACACCAAAGAGTATTTAAACACTTTGAAAACAGAGACTTTGGAGAACCTGAAAATGTTGAAACAAGCCCCTTCTGTCCAGATGCAAGACGAGGACTACTTCCAGCAAAATTTTTCGGAATATATGAAGAAGTCAAGGAAAAACATCCAGTTGACGGTTCCGATATATGAATGAAAATTGATTTCCCTGTTTTCTTGTTGTGATTGTTGACGGATCTCATATCATTATGAAAGTCGAGAATGAAAGATTTCACAATATTTCCTTGGGAATTTTTACTTTTTTAGACATTTTCAATATTGGTTTGAATTTGTGAATGATCATAATCAAAAAGAAAAGCAAGAAATTCTCTGTGAAATGATGTTGACGAGGGATTGTAGGATTTTGTCGAAATTTTTGGAAACTTAGAAATTAATATTCTCGAAGTCAGGCTTGAATCACTGAGTGATCCTAGGAGATCTTAATTGCAAAGAAAGAGAAACTAGCTGGAAGGTTCTCGTCGCGAAAGTTCGTCTACTGTCGTGTTGTGTACTTTTCAGTTTTGATCTCTTCTTGAATCTTCCTGCGCGATAGTGTTGCTTCCTATCTTCCTTATATCAACTTTTTTCTTTAACTATTATTCTCCGAACTTCGACTAGTATGTCCACGTTATTTTTGTAACATGTTCTTCTTGTTTTCGTGATTTAAGTCGATTAAGTATTACTACACTTTCTTTAGTTTCGAAATCATTTTTTTATATGAAATATTTCAGAAGGAACAATGGCAGATAAGGGAAAGCAAGCGATTAACAATGTTCTTCGTAATGCCAAAGGTGCTGGACTCGGAGCTGGATTGATCGCGGCTGCCGCTGCCGCAGGATATGGAGTGATGCAATCCATATTCACCGGTAAGTAACCCTGCATACACACCCCTATATACTCCATGTGCCCCTGCATACCTTTCTCCAACTCTTTTTTCAGTTGAGGCTGGTCATAGAGCAATCATGTTCAACCGTATCGGTGGACTGGGAAGCGAGGTGTTCAGAGAAGGTCTTCATTTCCGTGTCCCCTGGTTCCAGTACCCCATTATTTACGACATCCGTGCCAGACCCAACACGGTCCGATCACCTACGGGTAGCAAGGACTTGCAGATGGTCAATATCGGTCTTCGTGTGCTCTCCAGACCTGACCCGAACAAATTGACAAAAATTTACAGAACACTCGGTCAAAACTGGGAGGAACGTGTTCTCCCTTCGATTTGCAACGAAGTACTGAAAGGAGTTGTTGCTAAGTTCAATGCTTCACAACTGATCACCCAACGTCAACAAGTCTCCATGCTTGTCCGCAAGGGTCTCGTTGAACGTGCTCTGGATTTCGACATTATCCTTGACGACGTCGCTCTCACCGAGTTGGCCTTCTCTCCCCAATATTCTGCTGCCGTTGAAGCCAAGCAAGTCGCTGCTCAAGAAGCTCAGAGAGCGTCCTTCTACGTCGAACGTGCCATTCAACAACGTCAAGAAAAAATTGTTCAAGCAGAAGGTGAAGCTCAAGCTGCCAAATTGGTGAGAAGAATTTAAGAAATGACTTTATTAATCTTGTCTTTTAGCTTGGTGAATCAATGAAGCACGATCCAGGTTTCTTGAAATTGAGAAAGATCCGTGCTGCACAGAAAATCGCGAGATTCATGTCTGAGTCGAACAACAAGGTTTACCTCCCAGCCAATACCTTGATGCTGAACATCGCGGACGATAATTACCTCAGTTCACTTGAAAACAAAGGTCATCGTCGCTAGAGCTCTACTGATCCTCATGAAGCTTAGATCTATCGTACTTTGTCCTATTTAGAAGACGATGTAGAAAAAGTAGGATGGTTTGTTATTTGTTGTTAACTAAATTTGACAATTTATTAAAATTTTCGATCAAAGGGGTTCGGAACTATCACATCTGGAGGTTATTGTGATTCGTGTTCTCTGAATTTACTCTGATATGTGACTAGCGGTATGTGTTCGGATGGCTATCACAAAGTATTTCTTCTTTTTAGAGTTGGATATAGTCGTGAACGAGATCATGATCTTCAGGAAGTTTCATTTTTGTAGTATGGATAATATTTCTCCTCAATGATCTTAATCAGGATATAGTCATCGAGGAATGTGTTTCTCTTCTTGAAATAGAATTCTGGAAATGAAACGAAATACATTTAAAAAAAGAACGAACCTTATTGGAAATTTCCTTCAAGGATGTCAATTGTAAATGAATTTTAAATTTATGGATTTCGAAGTTAAATTTATGTTTTAACAATAATTTTATGAGTTTCGAAATTAAATCTTTGAGCAAGGCCAACAGTCGAGACCGAGGGTTCTGTCAGTGATGTTGGAGATATACCACTTGAAGGATAACTGGAGGAAGATGAGTCCCCACAGAAGGGACCAGAGGTACCCGACAACCAGGGGAGTCAAGAGAAGTTGGAGGAAAGCCGTTAGAATATTTAAGAAAAAAACGCTGTGCTTTGTACATTGGCTTTCGTAGCTGGTTTCCTTGGCCCAGACGGTGAAGGCCGAGATCAAGGTTCCTGAAAATTTGAAGTAGGTTCTGGAAATCCCGTGGTGTTCCCTAAAGACTTTGGAGCAAAAGTTTAAGTTAATAGGTAAACAAACTTGTAACTGAGGAATTTTTTAAACATTTTTCGTGTCAAGAACAATATTTAGGATTTATGTTCGAAAATATACAGTATGTTTAAAGAAATTTTGTCGTTACGAATAATACTTAATGAATTTTTAAGTCATAAAATCCACCACCCAAAACTATTTTGAACTACAAATCAAAGTTTTTTAATATACTTACCTAAACCGGGAATAAAGATGTTCAGGAGAAAACAAAATACAGCTGTAGGGTGGCTCATGCAGGGGACAGCTTGTCTGAGGGGACCATGAGCCTGAACGTTTCATAACTCCTTATGAATTCACAAAACACATTTATACGAAACATTGCTCTAATCTTGATCTCAAGATTGATTAATGAACTCACCACCGGAGAATAAATCTTTGGTCTTTCGAACTTAATCTCAGTGAAGGGCTCCCCTATGAACTCCGTGGAAGCCGTGGATTTCCCCATGTCGACTGAAATTAAACAAGTTCAACGAGGAACGGAACCAACTCTCGAGACGAAAGCTTGGGACGAAACAAGTCTTACAGAAAACAAAACTCTCGAGACGAAATAATTTACACAAAAAATAAGGTCGACTCTCGAAACCAAGTAATTTCGCAGAAAACAAGACCGATTCTCACGACAAAATCCGGAACGGCATCCAACTGACTAGAACGCGACAATTGAAACAAATCCAACGAGACGAATATTCCGCGTGATTCTCCTACTTCTGAATTCTTGTAGTGAAAGTTAAATTCGATTCCTACAAAAAAACAAGGTAAACTAGACTGATTCTTGGTCATCTCCGAGGACCAAAATAAACATGAAACCGAGAATCTAAAAAAATAAAATATGATAAAAGACACCTCATTCAAGAATTTTTGCAGTTAAACAAAGTTTGTTTGACGTTTTTGAAAAAGAAAAATAGGTTCTATTTTATCCCATTTTCCTGGGTTTTCGAGTGTCTGTCAACTTTTGAGAGTTCGAGAGGGTGGCAAAAAGAGGCTTTCGATTACTGTTCTTACTTTCTTCTGGTATCTAAATAAACTTACAAATCGCTCAGTGTCTCAAAAACCTGACTTCTTAATATTACAGAAGTTCAAAAAATTCCAAAATCAGAAAAATTTTGCTTCACTAGACAGAGTTGTGAGAGTTCCCGGATTCGTTGATTCCTCGAGACAAAAATTCCTGGATTTCTGAATTGCTCAGTCTCTGAAGATCAGATTGAGAACTGTACTTCAAACAGGGCTTCTCTTCGGAATTCTGACCACTCGAGCCCACTTCCTCCTTTCCGAGAGTCTTATTTTCTGGATGAAATCCGTTGACTAGGGCTTCTGATGTCGGGCTACTTGTAATAGGGTACATGGGTTTTGAAACTGTTTGTTTTTGCCCTCTCAACTCCGCTGTCGACTGTGCTGGTCTCTGCTCCAGGTCTTTGTACTCTAGGGTCATCTCCTGGGGAATCTTCCTCCATCTTGCCGGGTCAAATACGTTGTACGAACCTTTTTCGTATTGAGTCGTCTGTTCCTTCAATCCTCCGTAGGTCGACCTCGTCAGCCACGCCTTCATGGTTTTGTGATATCTCCAATCCCTCACATACCTAGAAAATTATTTTAAACGAAAATTTAAACATCTCTCGACATGAGTTTCCGGAATAAATTGGATATAAAAACTTACAATTCAGCAGCAGCAACCATCTGGTAAGCTTCGTTCGGACAGTTGTAGAAAAGGAAAAACAAAGTATCTTCTCCTAGTTTGCTGATCTTGATGGGAGGCAGCTTGTCCTTGATGTGGAAGCTCGTCCGATACTCTTCAGGCACGGGGCACTCGATGTCCTGTGTCCTCGCTGGGTGGTCCGAAAAAGGTCCCCCGAAACTCTGATAAAGGTTTCTTCTGGAAAGTTTATATATGAGAAACTGCCTTGGAAATCAGACTTACTCTGGGGAGTTGAGGTTGAGTCCGAGATTCGTCAAGTCGTGTCCGAGGGCTAACGTCACCAATCCTTGAGACTTGTCCATGGTCCTTAAAAAAGTCAGTACTCCGGCCATTCCGTATTGATCATCCAACATCCCCGAAGGGATATTCGTGGATTTCCCATTCGAATAAGGCTGGACTTCGCGAAGAATCATTTTTTTCGGTTCATCTTTGTCGCTTGAAACATCTTCCTGAAAAATATGCAGAATATCATTAAATCTTTTATTCCATGTCTTACCAGCACAGAATGTCCCATCGCTCTGTATGATTTTGGTGGTGCAGTTTCGACAGTGATTAAAATGAGAAGGAATATCCCGGATATTCCTGTTTCTTAGAGAAAAGAAATGATCTCGAATTTCGTTATTTTGCCAGTGCGCGTTGGACTTTTCGGTCCTGAAAGGAACAGAAGTGAAGAAACTGTTTCCATATGCGAGTGGGATTTTACCTATAAGTCTTTATTACTTTTTTACTTCCATTTTACTTGTCACAATTTACATATTTGGATGTTGTCGGTTTTGTAACGAACAAGAGTACAAAAAATCATTTTTCGTATATGAGAATGGTTCTTTGATCTTCCGGGTATATTTCTATTTTAATAAGAACTTCAAAAAGTTTATGCATATCATTTCATAACACCTGTTTCTTTTTTTGCTCTAGTATGATGTTATGATGAGAATTATGAATGGTTTCGGAAATTAGAGCTTTAAAAATTCCATAAAAACGCTCATCTTTTCTACAATTGTGTACCGATACTCTCATTTCATATCTTGTTGTTTCTGTGCTCATCAATAAAAAACATTACTATTTGAAGAGTATAATAAACTTGAATTATTCATATTCTAACCATATGCACCTGATCGCAGTTGTAGAATTTTGTTTCTCTTTTTTTCTTCATGTAGGTGAAAAATCAGAAGTTTTAACACCTGTGAAGTTGCCTTATTTCTCGAATTAAACTAATCTGGCAGTTTTTACACTATTCGAACGTTGTATTTTTCCAAATGTCGGATTCATTTCCAGATAACTATGTTGTCAATGTTTCTGATATTATAAATCTGGGAGAAGTTTATTTCGTCAGCAAATTCATCAACGTGGAAGCTCTGGTTAACACGATTTCCTCGATTTTTTACATGATTATCGTCTTTTTTCATACTCCTGAATCTATGAAAAATTTCAAAAAACTGATGTTGTTCTATGTTTTCAACTTGATGGTAGCTGATATTGGAGCAGTTTTTCTGAAGTTCACGTTGTTGATGCCGTTCCAAATCATGTTTCCCCTAGGTATTCTAGGTCCCCTGAATGTCTGGCAATCGATTGTGGCTATTTACTTCACATTATTTGGCGCAATGAATAGTTACGACGCCATGACAGTGATATTTTTAGAACGACACTTCATAATTGCTAAGATTATGGCACCAGAACAAATGAAGTTTAAAAATATTATTTATGGGATTTTCATTGTTTCTAATTTGTTCGTAATTCATATCTTTATGTTTATATGGATCCTGATCTTGCCTCCAGAAGATGAAGTATCTGGAATTCTGAAAAAGCATGTTTTAAATTCGGAAATTTTGTTGAATATTCAAGATTCTCTTCTGACGCCACCGAAAATGCCTCTCTTTGTGTTGAGTATTGTGATCGTTGGAGTTATTTATTTCACTATAAGAATAAGTCCATTTATTTATACGGTATACTATAGTTATAGGTTTAGTAAAATATCAAGTATTCATTTTTCCAAGAAAACCCAGGAAGGACTCTTGATGATGTTGAATATTGTTATCGTCCAAGGAATTATCATTGTTTCGTTCGTGATAACTCCTGTTGTTATCGGAGTAATTTGTCTCCTTTTTTTGTCAAAAGTTCCTCAGATGTTGTTATTGACTTGTGAGTGTCTGTTGGGGCTGTTCCCAACTCTGGATGTCTGGTTTTTCCTGATCCTCATCAAACCCTACAGAAAGGCTGTTGCTAGATTTTTCACTTCAGGGAAGATTCGTCCTAAAGTAAATGCAAACGGAGTCTCAATAAGTATCCCGAAAGTTGGAGCAAAAAGTTTTTGTACAAGTTAATACCCAACTTTTCAAATACATAGTTATTATTTTCTTTGGATAATTTGTTGCTTTACGTTTATCTCCATGTTGGATCCTTGTCGGTCCTAAGATAGATGAGAATAAAAGTATTTCAACTAACACAAGTGGTTTCATCAATTGTTGAATTTTTACTAAAAATAATTTCAGAGAATTCTGTAAATCCATTTCGGAATAACTTCAATTAAAATCTGTTTCTCCTTGAAAAAAGTATGAAGCTGTATTACTAATTCAAGGTGTTTCTTGTAATTAAAAAGTGCTTTCGTTTTATTTCTCACTATTTTTGTACACATGATCGAAACACAGTATTACTATTCAAAGAGTATAATTTGAATTATTAATGTTTAATCTATATTCACTTAATTACAACTCTAGATTTCCATTTCTTCGATATAATGTTAATGAGAAATGAAAAGTTATCACCTGTGAATTTACTTTGGTCTTCGAATCCATACTGGTGACTTTTGACAGTTTTCGCGCTTTTCAAATATTCTATTTCTCCAAATGTCAGGCACTTTTCCGGATAAATATATCGTTAATGTTTCTGATATCATAAATCTAGAACAAGCCTACTTCTTCAGCACGTTGTTAACTATTGAAGTTATTATTAATGGGATTTCTTCTATTTTCTACATGGTCGTTATATTTTTCCATACTCCTGAATCTATGAAGAATTTCAAGAAATTGATGTTGTTCTACGTTATTAACGTGATGATAACTGACTTTGGAGCAGCTTGTATGAAATTTGTCTTTTTGATGCCATTTCAAGTCGTGTTTCCTTTAGGGATTCTAGGCCCTCTGAACATCTGGCAATCGATTGTATTTATATCTGTTACAGTATTTGGTATAACAAATACTTTCGATACATTGCTATTGATATTTTTGGAAAGACACTTTACTGTTGCCAAGATTATAGCACCAGAACACATGAAGTTCAAGAAGATTATTTACGTAATTTTAATTTTCTCTACTTTCCTTGCAACCATTGGCGTATTGATTGCTGGACTCCTGATCTTGCCCCCAGAAAAAGAAGTAATTGGGATGTTAAAAAAACATGTTTTAAATGTAGGAATTCTACTGGATATTCAGGATTCTCTCTTGATGATACCGAAAAATACTTTATTTATTTGGAGTATTGTGATTGTCTTAAGTGCCTATATTGGCGTAAGAGTGTTGATAGATCTCTATATGCTTTACTACGGCTATAAATTTGGGAAAGCATCTCAAAATCATTTTTCCAAGAGAACTAGAGAAGGACTTGTGATGATGTTAAAGATCCTCATCGTTCAATTCATCACTGTCGTCTTTGTTGTACTCATGCCTGTTGCTATATTGGCGTTCTTCTTGGTTTTTTTTTCGATAGTCCCTCAGACGTTATTATTCAGTTGTGAGTGTCTGTTGGGACTGTTCCCGACTGTGGATGCTTGGTCTTCCTTGGCTATCATCAGACCTTACAGAATGGCTCTCATTAGATTTTTCACTTCTGGAAGAATTCGTCCGACAACAGATGAGAACGGGGTTTCAATAACTAAAACAAAAAAAGCTGGAAAAAAATCCATTATACATATCAATAATTGACTTTTCAAATAGATAATTGTTCATTTTTCAAAATAATTCGTTCTATTGTCTACATGTTAAATTATTGATTTTAAAATAAATGTGAATAAAAATATTTCAATTAATAAAAGTTACTTTATCAATCACTAAATTTTCATAAATCCGTTTCGAAACAATTCCACTCAAATTTTTTTTGATGACGATGGGGGAATTACAGTAAGAATTCCAGA
The DNA here is from genome assembly GCA_009761265.1 of Halicephalobus sp. NKZ332. Classification (NCBI taxonomy): domain Eukaryota; kingdom Metazoa; phylum Nematoda; class Chromadorea; order Rhabditida; family Panagrolaimidae; genus Halicephalobus; species Halicephalobus sp. NKZ332. Next base: position 64,073 of record VOSG01000187.1, read on the forward strand.
TGTTTCTTGAAATTAAAAATATTTCGTCTTATGTCCTGCTGTTTCTTTGCCTACGTTCAGAGAATGATATTGCTATTTAAAGAAT
>VOSG01000188.1:0-43830 GCA_009761265.1 Halicephalobus sp. NKZ332
AGCTTCTGTCAAAGTAAAACAAATTTGTAATGCCCAGCACATTTGAAGCCATATAGAACTTAGTATTCCATTGTACCACCTTACAACTTCACAAAGAAACAAAGTAAGTACAGAAACAAGACAAAAAGTAACTCCGAACTTTTCTTCAGGGAAAGATTCATCGGACTTAGAGTTATAGATAAAAATAAATAATCTTGTACTTGAAGAAACAAATACTATAAATGCAAGAAAGAGCTTTGATATTAGGATCTTGTTTAGTAGTAGTTTGGGAGCTTTAACTATGGAACTATAGATAAATAGGAATATCAAACAAGGAAGAGAAAATGCAAGTTGAATAACAGGAAGAAGAACAAATGTGAGACATGGTGTCAAGGAATCCGAGAAAGTGGAATTCCTGGAAATCTCTGGAAACAATGGAGAACTGCAGAAAGGAAGCGGAATAACTTCGAAATTGGAGTTTGGTTTAGTTATTTCATAATCAGAAATATAACTTCTGTTTTCAATCATTTTAATCTGATAATCTGTAAAATTTTGTACTTGAAAACCCTCATTTTATAGCAATTGTTCCACTCCTAGGATTCGTCATGAAAACAAATACTAACTATACGTCCGACTTTATCCAATGTTGTGCAAGAAAAAAGCAATAGACGGTTGCACCTTTTTTCTGTCATTAAAAGTTCAATGATGAAATACATAAACGTTGAAATTTTACAAGGAAATTTAGGAGTTGTTTTTACTAATACATCCTACTTTTTTACTGTACTGAATTTTATTTCCTGCACTTTATTTATTTTACAGAGATTAGTGTAGGGAGAGGTCAAACTAGAAATAATTAAAACTACGAAATCTCAATGGATACAATTTTCATAACTGTAAATCGATTGACTGCAAAGAGAATATTCGGATAAAACCAGAACCAATCAGGAATTAGTTTAATTCAATTGCATTTTGGATCGCTCGGAGCACATTCATTCTGGTAAAACTACTCAGAAACACTCATTTAAGTACTAATCTTAGATATTCTCGACATTTGATCACCGTTCATCATAGAGACAGTAGGTATCCATTATTTCCTTCATTAAAGTGAACATACTGTGAATTTCATGTATGGAAATGCTCACAAAATACATATTTCGGAAAGTTACAAGTGCAAGGACAGAAAAGCAAAATCTGACTTATGGTAAAATTGCAGAAAATAGTCCGCACTAAGGAATGCCAGATATAACTTTCTTACTAGAAGGGGCGTTCACGATGACAGAAGTGACTTCTTTCACGGTGCGAGTTACCTGGAAGAAATGCCGAGAAAGACTCTTTTTACGGTGCGAATTAGGACGGGAACGGGGTCCGGAGTTTGACTCGCACTTTCTTCTTTGAACTTCGAGTTTTTTTCACTTCTTTTGGCGCCTCTTACGTTATCGCCGACCACTAACCCGTGTTAACGACACTAACCCCCGCATCGGCACGATTCCGCTCAAGAACCTCACCTACACGTTCACCAGCTATCCGGAGATGGCACTCCCGTACGAGGGCGACTCCGAACTCGGCAAAAAGGGAAACTACGACGTCACGGTAAGTTTTTAGGATTTCGAATTTTGCAGCTTCCGGAGATGTTCGCTGTTTTATGCTTTCGATTTACAGCTGATCTCTTTTCAGTCCACCGATGACGAACAGGTAAAACCTATCTCGAACAAGCCGCGAGTCTCCGTTTCTGGCATGCCAGAAGCCTTCCAGCCCCACATCCGGGAAGTAAAGTGAGTTTTTCTGTTTTTGGACGGTTTTCATATATCGACTTCCAGAGACCGAGGTTGCTGCGCCAGTGTTATCCAGGTTGCTGAAGACTTCAAAGAATTCGTGGCCACCACTTGCTGCACCTGCCTGACGAATGTGCCATCACTAGCTCTGATAATATGCGCCCTCATTTTAATTGCTCTTTTACTCGCGACCATCCCACTAGTATTTGCCCTGACGTATCAGAAACCCGAAGCTCAGCTGTCGGAGGATCCCACCGATATTTTTGGACTAGGCGATAGTGAGATGGGGAACATCTGGCCTGAAGACCGATATGGAGACTTGACGGACGAAGTGATGCATGCGAACAGTCTGATTCCCGAGAATGTGACGAACTGCCCTGGCTTTGGTTTTGTCTGCACGAATTACCCCGTGAGTTTGTCTCCAGTGTTCTAGTCTAACTTTCTTTCAGGGAATCACTGTCGGAACTAACCAAAGATGCGACGGATATGCGGATTGCCCAGATGGATCTGACGAGTTGGATTGCCACGAGTGCCAGACGAGCTTCTCCTGCTCGGCCAAGAAGGATTCCAAGAGACTGGTCTGTCTCCGTGGGGCTGACCTTTGTGACCAGACGAGTCCCTGCTATCTGAGAGAAGACGAAGAGACCTATTGCCGCCCGACCTGTAATCTGGGCGAATTCAAGTGCCCCGATGCCGACAAGTGCCTTTCCACGAACATGACCTGCGATGGCGACAACCACTGCCAGTCCGGAGAAGACGAGAAGGATTGCAACGGAAAATGCAACAATGGAGCCAAGTGGTGTGCGGCGTCCAATACCTGCATCCCGAAATGGAAACACTGTAACGGGATCCGTGACTGCGCCGATGGGTCAGACGAGGAGGATTGCGATTGCAAGAGCTGTTCTGCTTCTGGAAACTTTTTGTGCAAGGGTACAAATGAAACCGCTGGTGTTTGCATCTCCAAAAAACAGGTTTGTGATGGAATCCCTGACTGCCCGGATGCTGCCGACGAGGAAGGATGCCCAGGAACTTGCAAACTCGATGAGATTGAATCGTTGTTCAACAACGAGACCGACATTATCTGCGGAGATGGACGGAAATACAACAAGAAGTATGCCTGCACTGGGACGATCCAAGCTTGCGACGGATTCTGCAAGGAGTGTGACGAAGAGTCAGCCTTCACCTGTGGAAATGGCCGCTGTATCTCGAGAAGACTTGTGGGTACCCTGTGTTGCTAACTTGCTTTATACAAAGATTTTCAGGTCTGCGATGGGAGGATTCACTGCGAAGATGGAAGTGACGAGGTCAGTTGCTCCTGCGGACCAGAAAGCTTCGTGTGCACATCGAAGACCTATTCTGGAATTGAGAAGTGCATCAACAATACGAAAGTCTGCGACGGATACGCTGATTGCCCTGGAGGAGAAGATGAAAATAACTGCAAGGACTGTAAAAACAACCCCGATGCGATCCACTGTGCCAAGGACCGTCGCTGCTTCGTGAGTCGAGCTCGTTGTGATGGCTTGGAACAATGCTCCGACGGCTCCGATGAGAAGCACTGCTCTTGCGCCGAATGTTCCGTCTACCACGGAGAGATGTACATGTGCGAGAGCGGAGACCGCTGCTTCAGGAAGAACTCAGTTTGTGCTCCTCACTCAATCTGCCCAGATGCCTCCAAAATAGACAAGCTGTTTTGCGCGATGAAGTTCACTCCAGCATTCCTTCACTAGTACCGATATAAGTTTTGCTAACTCTAATCTGTAAAATGATAATATTTCTGCTTTATTACTTGGTCGGTGATATTTATTCTAACGTTGACAATAACCAGCATTTTTACTCATTAATTCAAGAGCAACTTGGTGACGAGATCAGTTGAGATCTGTTTGCTGTAGGTGTGTTCTTTCGATCGGCTTAGTTTGTAATCGATATCGAGGATGTAGATGTTAGATCTCTTGTTGGAAGTAGAGGTGTCCAGAATGTTTGTACTCCGGTTGGTTATGGTTTTTGGCTTCTAGAAATAGCGAAAATGTTGTTCCGTTAAATAAGGAACAAGTTTTCAGTATAATTTGGAAGAAAGTAAAATGGACACCTCGTCTTTTTGTGAATAATAGAACAAGCGGGGATGGGATCCGCATTTGAAACCCGTCTGGTAGGAAGTTAGTAATGTAGGCTAGAAAGTGGGAATTACTAAAAACATAAAGAGATTAGTTGGGAAATAATAAGTGTTTCGTTGTGGAATGTAGCACGTTGAGGAAAGACAACTAAGTACAAATTTTCTAGCTTTCAACATTTATTTTGGATTTAAGGATAATTTTTTATATTTGGTTTAATGTTGCAGATAAAAAGTCCTTGTGACTCATGTTAATTCTGGAGACAAATTCTTCAAATTAAATGCATGTTAAACGACAAAACTGACCGGTTTGGAACTCATCTTTTTTGATCTTTTCATTCAGACAATGACCAGTCTTGGAGGCGATTTACCGGTTGAGGAAACACAGTGAAATCCATTGTACGCAATAGAACGAGTCATCAATTTTCGTTTGGATCCGTTTTTTTATTTTAAATTTTTTGGATTTTGGACTAGGATTCCAATTCAGGAATTTCTGGAGTTGAGGATTCTTTTCACTTTTCTTTTTTGAGAAATCTGAGTGGAACACTTGTATCATATGAGATGAAACAAATTTCCTGAAAGAAAATCTGTACAAATAAAGAAAAATCGGAAGGAAGCTTGCGTGGATTCTCCGGATTTCGCTCATCCCGAAAAATTTCGTTAGGTAGTTTTTGGAGGAAAATGAATCTTTTTTGTTCCGGTTTTCGGCACCCTTGTGAAACCGTGGTTTCGTTCATTTTGTTCCAACTTTTTATACTTATGAAGGAATGAAGAAGAATTCATTCATGCAATAAGTGTTGAAAATATATTATAAAAAATGAGGATAATAAGTGCATTAAAAAAGTATTATAAAGATGGGAAGTTTGCAGTGGAAATTCAACTAAGAAGCTTCTTTTTACGAGAAAAACATGAGAGGAGATTATATGGAGGATTCTATTTATTCTTTATAATAATTGGAACGAGAGTCCTTTGATTATTTGCAATGCTATGCGGATGTTCGGAATTCCTGAATGATATTCGGAATAATTATAAAAATAATTTGGCGAAAGTTCTTATTGCCGTACGTGTTTTCAGTTTTGAAGGGATTCCAAAATTGTAAAGACAATTTGATGGGAGTTTTTATTTCCGGTTTTATAACAGCGGTTTTGAAACCAAATCTGGAATTGAAGATTTTGTTTTTAAGTTCCAGAAATTTCTCTCAAGAGAAACTTAAGAAAATAATATAATTCCGAGGTAACATTTGAAATCGGAAATTCCGAAATTCTCTGCACGACTCTGAAATCCAGAAACTGTTCATTTCCAGTTTTTTCAGCGTGACCTTGAGTTTGGTACCGAGAATAGGAAATTTCAACAAGGTTATTAATTCCTCGAGGAATCAAAACAACTGGAAGAATCGAAAACTCCTGAGGAATCGAATTTTCTAGAATAACAAAAAACTGAAAGGATTAAACTTTTTTAGGAACTAAAAATTCCGAAAGTTTTTGTAGTTTGCTCATCTTCGTTGAGGAAATTACTTTACAGTTATTACTTCATTTAAACGACTTCTGAAGTCCATTAAAATTTGACTCCGTTACTTTTGTCTGGATTTTATTTTTTTAAATCCTTCTGGACCAAACATGACATTATCGGCTTTGGCTTTTGAGGCAAATTGTCAGATTATGTCAAACAAGTTTTGCCTCAGGCAAGTTTTTTGTGGCAAAGCGGATCAGTTCTAATTTTGGATTTGTTGAAACAAATGAATAATGTTTCTTCGAAAAAAGAGGCGGATCTACAAGGATTTCAGATTTGAACCATCCCCTCAGGGAAAAACCGGACAGTTTTTCATTTAAATATTCCTTGGCTCAGATTGGGAACGTGGTCAGTCTAAAGTTTCAAACCTTTGCTGAGATGTCGGTTCAAAAGAAGCTCCTCTTTGTCTTCGTCGGACTTTGCTTGATTGAAGTCGGACTTGCGGTAAGTTACCTACAGAAGGAAATCTTCTAAGGAAAGTTCGATGATGGAGTTGAATTTTTTCAGTGCCTGTCTAGCGGTGTTTGTGGAGGAAGTCCTTGCGGAGGAGCACCCCCTCCTCCACCACCTGCCTGTGGAGGTGGATGCCAATCTGGGTGAGTACTGTTATAGGGAAAGATTAGCTTTTCAAAAGGACGAGAATTTAATTCTAATTCTACTACAGTAATCTAGAAAAAGAGTAATATAAAATTGAATCCTATAGAAATAACGGTACAGAACTATTGCGGAATACTAACAATGGATTGTATGGATAGTTTTGTATCATTTCTTTGGTATGAAGTAGTAATATATCAATTTATTTTCCCCAGTTTTCGTACAATAACTGAGCTTTCACATTATCGATAAATTGCCCTTAATATATTCAAAGAAATAGTAGCTAAACTTAGTTAAAATATAAATGTTTCCACAGCATGATCATGACTTCAAAGTTCCCCTCACAGGATGAGGATTAGAGAATCTTTAAAATAAACAGACATTGATCCTGATGCGACAAGTCGGTTTATTTTGCGATCACGATCCTTGTTCCTGATTCTTTGAAGATCATTTTTGTTTATCCTTATTTAAAATCGTTATATTTTCCAGTTACCAATGCGGTCAATTTGGATGTTATCGTGCCCGTGCCAGAGCTCACTCCTCGAATACAGTAAACGTCGAAGACGCTGAATCCCAATTCCTTGGTTCTCGTCGTCCAGGAGTTCTCCCCAGACCAGGATCTTCCCTGTCCGCCAGCCAACAACCCATTGCTCAATCTCCCAACGAAGCTTTCATGTCTTGCTGCGAAAGCAGAGGACTTCCGGATGCTTGCTTGGCGAAGTGTACCTTCAACACTTACAACAAGGAGGCCCTCATGGGAATGTACTTCAGAACCGATGCTTGCCCCATCCAAGCTGCCGCCGAAATCCAATACTGTGCTGCTCAAGGAAGAGATCATACTGATTGCTGTGCTAGAAATGGTGTTACAACAACTCTCGCTGGAGAAAAATGCTTGACCTTCTGCGATCAACGTCCAGGCAACGTCACACAATTGGACTTCAGCTATGTCAGTTGTTACGACCGCTTCGAGCAGATGAAGGCTTGTTTCTGGCATGGAGCCAATGGAGCGTACTAAGGATTCCCAAATGCAATACAGTAAATTGACGCCAAGTGCCTTTTCTGTAAATTCGTATCCACAAATATTTTTTGCTTCAGGAGCACACTGCAATTAATTCTATTTTTATTTCATTAGAATAAACCTTTCGTAAAAATGAGATCGAAGAAAGTGAGATCAAGGGCAAGAAAGCACAAGTAGTGTCATAGATATAGACAAAGGTGAACATTGGGTAGGAGTCAGAGTACCAGAGAAAGGGTACTTTGGAAAAGTCGGAGAAAATGTTTTTGGATTCCGGATTTCAAAACTCAGGAAGGATCCTCTCAGAAAGGCATCCCTTACCCTTTTTGGGAAGGCATTCTGGCTATAAATATGAGGAACGGTTATGGTATTGACAGGTGACCTAGAAAAATCTCAGATGCCTCAGGAGCTTTTTGTCTTCTGAAGGGAGATCGAAGGCGAAAACGAGGGTGTGCTTCCTGAAGAAACCTTGGATGGACTCAACTTCGAGATGAGAATTGGTTTTCAGAGGGAACAAACGATGCAGATTAAATTCAATGACTTTCTGAAAATGGTCCATTAGTATGTTCCAAACATCGGAGTTCAAAGATATTTTAGAGACAATTTAAAAAATAAACTTACTTGAATAATTTCTTTGTTGTTTCCCATCAAATTCTCGAGATTTTCGGCAAATTCGACTCCTCGCTTGTCCTCCATAAAAGTCGAAATCACGTCGATGTTGTTCACTGTAATTTTTGCCTTCAGTTTGTAGTTTTCTCCGACGTCATTTTCCTCGGAATCCATATCCGCATTGATTTCGAATTTTTCAATGAAGGAATCAATGAAGAAATCCACAGATCCAATTAGCTTTTCTTGAACAAATAATTTTAGAGATAATCCAAAAATCATTTTCGATCCGTTTTCCAGAAATTCCACAGAAGGGGGATTTTTGAAAGCCACAGTGATCTTTCCATAAGAATCAGGATAGCTTTCAGGTAGAAAGGGCAAAAATGTTCCGAGACAACTCGATGATGAGCAGGAAGTTCTCAAAAACTCGGAGAACTCTGGAGGAATCTCGAGATCGATTTCCTTTTCCTTGAATTGAGAAAGGTAGGAATTAAAAACAAAATCCGAAATGTAACTGTAGACCATATAGTCGGAATCAGATTGGTGGATGTGAACCTTTGTTCTTTCGAGGTCCACTGGAAGAGAATCAGAAAATTGGCCATCTAGAGAAAGCAATAATCCGGATTTCGTCGCTTCTGGCTCCGAAACGAATTCCGTGTTGAAGGAAGAGTCGTTGAAAGACTGAAAATTTATTGTAAGAAACTGTTGAAATTTGACTTTTCCCAATTTGAAAATTTTTTTGGCTCACCTCTAATTCTACTGGTCCATTGTTTATCGATTCCATAATCATCTTCCCGATGACGTTTGCCAAGTTATCGACACCCCCACAAAGTTTTTCCTCAATCGATTTCTCTATCAATTCAGAAAACATTTGATCGGCTTGAGAAAACAAATTCGGCTTCATTTCAACTACGGTAGAATCCGTCGAAAATTTGCAACTTTTGACTTTCGTTGCGATGGAGTTTTTGTCTAATCTGACGAATTTCAATTCTGCAACGAGATTAAGACCAGTCAAATCCGCATAAGAATATCCGTCTCTAATAGTTCTGTAGACACCCTTGTAGAGACCCTTGAATCTCGCCTGGCCATCCTTCGAGGAAATCACGAACGAATACGGCTCTTTATTCTGAAAATTTCGATTAAAAATAATTTCCAAGATTGAGAAAAATAAAATAAATAGCTTTCTTGCATTCAAAATCCAATTAGAAAATATAAAATTACCTCGAATCTGATTTCGGGCATTTCTAGTTTAACCAGCTCCGGTTCAAATACTGTGACGTTCATCTGGAGTGCCTTGAACTTGATTGTATCGAGAACTTTTCCTTCAAGTTTCTTTTCCATCGTCTCATAGGACTTTTTTGATAGAAACAGATTCCCTACTTTCTCCGTCAATTTTACAACGATTCCAGGGACTTTTTCGTTTTCATTTATAGTGTCTAATCTTCTTTTCTTGATGGTCCTGAAGAGAAAATGATCGTTCTTGGAAAATTCTGTAGGATCAAAGTCAAAGTTGAACTTTGAATCGACAAAGTTGAAGAAGCTGAGGAAAAAGAAAAAAGTGAAGAATCCGAATTTCATCTTTTGAAAAAATTATTTCATCAATAAAAATATTTTGAAGAAACACAACTGAAAGATTTTCATATTAATTTCATTAAATAACAACAAATTTTTGACAGACTGAAAACAGGAAAAATAAAAACAGATAAAAAATAAAAAGATAAGGATCAAAATCTACGTCACGGCTCGAAATATGTAGGTGAACTTTTCCAAATTTAAAAAAGTGCAAATAAAAGCTTCTTTTTTTAAAAACATTTGGCTAATTTGGGGATATTTTCTTAAAAAAGTAAACATAATAATGGATACAAAGCAAACAAAAACTTAGGGTACGGTAAGGGAACCAGAGAACAGCCGGAAGTTTAAAGAGTTATTGTAATAAATCAAAGTACCACAAAAGTCAAAAATGCTTTAAAGGCATTTGAAACAATTCTAGAATTTTTAATCTGAAAATTTGATTCTGGAACTTTTGACGAAATCAGAGGATTAAATTACAGTAATCGACTATGACGCAAGAGGATGGAAATGAAACTCAAAAAGAAGGACGAAAATGGAACCCGTAATAAACGACACAAATGGATACTGTAGGGCAGATGAAGAAATAGGATAAAGAGCAATTTCTAATTTTTGAATTTACAAATGATTACATATCTGTTGACGAAAATTTCGAAAAGAGGAATCTATTTTTCGTTCTTCTATTTTAAAACGGAAACGATGATATTTTTATCAGGCAAAACGGGAAAAATCGATTCTTTACTCTTTTCGTGAATTTTAAAATTCAAAAAGATTATCATTCTATTATTAGAAAATAAGAATCTGTCTATTCCACACCTACTCCAATCACGTTTTTGAAAATCAATGGAAATGACAAATAAAAATTGACCGCTCAAGTCTATCACAGTGTAATCCAATAATCGAGAAAAATTTTCGTTGACATTAATATGCCGGAAGCCTTATATGTCACAAAAGAACGGAAAATTTAGATCAAAAATATTCCAAAAAAGGAAACGACAATTTGTTTTATTTTACCTCTATTTTATATAACCCGGGTTTTGACGTCAATTTTGCGGAATCTACGTAGAAAAATCAGAAAATTAAAAACCGAAAAAAATCAAAATCTTTTTTCAAGGTTAGTTGCATTTTCGGTTTTTACCTAACTAAAAGCTCGTTTTTGAAAGAAAGCCCGAGGCGAAATCCAAAATGATTGATTCATCACTTGAAGCGGTTTTTCGGGTGCAAGCTGAATTCGGATTTCTGTCACGAACCGATTCGAAGAGTAATCCTTACGCAAAGCCACTTTCTCTACAGACCAAGTACTGAAAAAAGTCACCTTCACTAGCATAAGAAATATGCAGGAAAAAACCGAAAAAATTCCCTAAATCGCATTTCGAGGACAAAGCCATCTTTGCTATTAAAAGAATATGTAATAAAAAGTCAAAAAAATTCCCAAAACAAATTTCTGGAACTTTCCAATTGAGACCGGAACCTGGAACTCGTTTTTCTACAGGTACGAAAAGACTCCGTTTCTATGATTATGAAAAAATAAAAGTGATCATGATGAAAGTTGAAGGAAATTTTTCAACACTAATTTCCAGAATTCCTTTGTTGAGACCAGAAATTGTGGAAGTTAATGTTTACGTGATTCTGGGAATTGCGAAACCACGTTAACTATAGAAATAGAAATGCTTGTAGCAAAGTTGTTAAAATAGCTCGATAAGAATTCCTAGAATTTCTCAATTGAGACCGGAAGCTACAAAATTTTAGAAACATTCAAGCAATTCCTTAAATTTCATCTAAAGATAATAAAAGAAGAATTTTCTCGGAGAATTTTTCCATCTTGAGGAAATAAAGACTCAAGAGGTCAAATTCTATCTCCCAAATATTATTACTTTTTGGAGTTTTCTTTATCATGTAAACTTTGACACCATTGAAAATGCATTTTTTCGTTATCTGTAAACTTTACTCCCAATAAAATCACACTTGCCAAAATTTTACGAGAAAAGTGTCTTTGTTGTCGGAGAAGCCGCACATTCCATTAACACCAATAATCAATTCTTCAAAAAGAAGATTTCCGAAGTTACTGTAATTTCGGAAGACTATGAGGATATAGGCAGAGCAGATTAAAAAATTAAATTGATTTTATTTTCCGATGAAAGGGATGATGACCTCGTTGACCTTTTGCCGGTGATGTCTGCTGTATGAAGTGCGTCAAAAAGATTCATAAAAAGAACATTAATTTCAAACGAGTTTTTGATTTTTAAGGTTTTTAAAAATTGATGGCTCCTAAAACAGAGTTTTTTTCCAAAGTACTGTGATTGACGACATGCGAACCATTTCCGTTTCGAAATTTTCTCGAATGTAAGTTTCTAATTTTGGGTTAGTTCTATTTCGAGTTCGGAGATTAATGTGTCTGAGATCAAAGTTTTGAATACTGTACTTTGCAGGAAATAACCTTCGTTCCGTGACTCACTTGGGTGCGCTTTCTGTCTCGGGATAATTTTGAAACTGATGGATATGAAAGCAGGGATTTTGCTTTCCCAATTGCATAATTTCGAAATAGTTTTCATTGCAGAGCATTTCGACTTTTAATTTCCTGACCTCATCACAAGATCCCAAGTCTTTCGACTAAGATCTTGGCACGAAAATAGCAAAAGTTTGCACTTGGTATCCTGATACAAAAATGACGACATTCTCCACCCAGAGTCCTGGCACGAACATGTTTACTTTTGTTTCTTATTTATTTCGAAACTTTGAAATAATGGATTTTATTTTCAGGCAGATGTTTCGAATTCTCCTTTCATTTTCCCTCAAACCCCTCAAAAAGAAAAATCACTCCATCACGTACACATAGGAACATCCAGTACGAGTCTCAAGTGGATAAATAAATCCATACTCAACTTGATCTGATGTATTACAAAGAAACTCATCGAAATTGTCTGTTTTAATCTGACCCAGTCATGTGGATGGGGATCTTGCTCGATTTCTTCCAGTCCAAAAATCGCCGATTGACGCTTCCTTGTTTCCCGACAATCCTTCGATTATTTCTTAACTATCCTTCAGCAACGGAGTCGTCAACAAAAAAGCAGCTGTCCTCCATCCTAGAGTTGGTCCTAAAATTAATTTCGCCGCTTTTCCTGAGATAAAAAAGATTTTAAAGATCCAAGACGAGCTTGATTTTTTTAAACTGTGACCTCGATTAAAATTTCATTTTTAGCTTTTTTTATTTTCCTTAAATTATATCTTAAATTAGTTGATGCTTCTTAACGTTTTCAACATTTTCCGAAAACTTAATTTTTCCATAATGAAATTAATTAAATTTTTATTATGATATAACTTAGGCAATTAAATTTTTTATCAATTTCAATTTCAATTTCAATTTTAATTTAATTTTAATTTCCATTGAATGAGTCCTCTTCATCCGGTGTCTGTTTTTGATGGAATACTTTTTCAAAAAGGATTATCTGTTCTGAAACTCAAGGCCGTTTTTGTACATTTTTACGAAATTAAAGCGATCTCTTTCCATTCCGATTTCTAATTTTTAAACTTTAAACTCAGCTTTTTTATTTTTTAAATTTTCTTTTGAAAAAATCTTGAGTTTTTTAAATTATTGATTCTGAAATTTTTTTTAAGTTTTTGATTTTTTACTTTTTTTTATTTTTTTCAAAATTTTTAGATTTCCTATTTTCGATTTTTTGGTTCTTTTTGATTTTAATGCTGGAAACAATTTGACTCAACAACAGGAAAAAAACGAAAACAGCAGCTGATTTCATTTTTTCTTTTCCTTGAGATCCCACGTTTTTTAAAAGCTGGTTGGAGTCCCGGATGAAGAAAAAATAGTTCTCATGATTGTCGAATTTCTTTTGTTTCTTGAAAATACTTGTATCGAATATAAATTAATATATCTGTTTAAAAATGAAGTTTAGCTTTTATGAAAGACTTAAGAAATAAATTTTTGTAACTTTCAAGTTATTTGGAGGTTCATTTTCCATATAAATTGATATACGTCTTTAAAAACGGAATTAACTTCCTGAATGACGATGAAAGAGTGGTTCTCATGATTGTTGAATTTCTTCTTTTTTGGAAATTTATTTTATGTATTAATTAATGTCTTTAAAAACGAAGCTAACCTTCTCGATAAAAAAGAAAATAAATAAATTTCTAATTTTCTAAATTTTATTTTGTGTATTGATACATCCTTAAAAACAGGACTAACTTCTTAGATAACAAAAAACAAATTTCGTAAGTTTAAAACTTTTCCAGAAATTTATTTAGTAACTTAATTAAAAGAATAATGTAGAAACCTCCGAGAAAATTTAATTACTTTAATTTCATAAAGTACTGATAGGAAAAGTGATTTTCAAACTCAAAGTTATTCTCGAAACGAAAATATTTGTTCAAATTTCTACCTGACTTCTTTCATCAAGGAATATATTATTTTCGAAATGAGGATTCTTCTCGAAAAAAGAGTATCGAAGTTTTTGTTTTATTTCCTCCATAAAAGAATATGTTATTTTTTAGACAAAGATTTCCTTCGAAGAAAGTACCTAAATCTTTGTTTAATTTCATCTATCCAGAAGTATACTTTTTTAAGTGAAAAGTTTACCCAAAAAAGTATCTAAATTTCCATTCTGTTTTTCCTTTAAAAAATATGCTATTTCTAAACAAACGTTTTCTAGGAAAAAGTATCCGAAGCTTTGTGCAATTTCTTCAATTAAAAATATACTATTTTTTGGGAAAAAACCTTCTCGGAAAAAATATTCATTTAAATTTCTACCCAGAAATATATTATTTTTCGAACGCGATCTTCGCTATCCATCACTTTCATCTTTATTTTTGACCATCGTCCACCTTATCCCAACTCGTTTCCTGTCCAAAGATCCCTCTGTGCCTTTGCAGCTACGTTCATGCCAACTTTTTCGAAAATTGTTTTTCATCTCCTAAGGCAAAAATCGCTCCATACCCTGAGGTGAGGATGCCACCTGATCTGCGTCTCTTTTACACTGACCATTGGTCATTTGTTACTTTTTTAAACCGAGCTGTAGTCTATTTCCCGAAAAAAGAAATTCAAAGTTGATTTAATTTAACGAGGGTGGAGAATTCCATTTTCCTTAAATTCTCGAGAATTGTGTACCATTTCCTTTCAATTAATTTTTCCAGATGTCTTGGCATCTGGGATTCATTTGTGGATCCTAGAAACCACATGTATCAATTTCTTTAAAAAGCACATTAATCTCTTAAAAAAACCAAACCCATGAATTTCTTTGAAAAAGAAGTCTATTATTTGTCTGAAATAAATTTATCAATTTTTGTAAAAAAGAGGTTTTATTAATTTTCGAAAAAACTTCATTAATTTCTGTCAAAAGAATTTGTTTTTTAGAATTGAAGTATGAATTTTTGAAGAAATCAATTTGTCGACTTTCTCAAGAGATCATATTTATCAATGTTAAAAGATAAATTTATCAATTCCTATAAAAAATAAATTTATCAATTTGAAACGGGCGTGGCTCCGGAAACAGGTTCTTCCACCCTCTCTCGTCCCTCGCCTCCCTAGCCCCCTTTTGTTTGACCTTGTGTGTTATCTTTTTCCTCGTTATTTAAGAAAACAGTATTTGTAATTACTTATTTTTAGAGTAAAACAGGATTGCGAAGACGACAAGATGCCCGACGACGAACGCTCTTCTCAAATCCACAAAGGTATGTAAAAAACACCTTCTCGAAATCAAAAAAGGGTTTTTATTTTTCAAAATTAAAAAAAAGATTTTTTATTTTTATATTTAAAGAGTAAAATGATGTACCTTTTGTTTTTCAAAATTTAGAGAGTTCCTTGTTTTTCTGAAAATTCTCCTATTTTTTGAACTTTCGAGCATGCGTTAATTAAGTTGATTATTTTCAAAAAAAGAATTTTTGAAAGGGAGAAATATCATAGGGCAAAAGTCGTAAATGTACTTAACAATGCTCGAATTGTGATGCATATTTCACTACACAATGAGTTTGAATATTTCATAACCTGTATGTTTATCCCAGGAAATAAGGCAAAACAAATCCATTTTTGGAATTGTCGGCTTTACATATGATCATTAGTCTTTAAATTTAGAATATTAAATTTTCCAGAAAAAGGGTTTGAAATTCGTATTGGGAAAAAATTTTACAAAAATAATCACTGTTAATTTTTAAAATCCTTAATTTCCAGCCGACATAACGAATGAACAAATGGAAGAGTTCAAGGAAGCCTTTGAGCTTTTCGACAAGGATGGTGATGGGAGAATTACTTGTCACGAACTCGGTATCGTGATGAGAAGTCTCGGACAACACCCCACTGAATCTGAACTCATCGACATGGTCAACGAAATCGACGAAGACGGTAAATTTATTTTTTATTACGGCTCCGAAAGAATAGTTCATTAAAATCGCAGAACTTCTTTCACATTAAGATTTAGAAAAAAGTACTTTTTTTAGATCTAGTGAGATTTTTACAACGTGGCCTTTGCTATTTCCTCATTGTCTTTTCTTCATTGTGTTTTAAAACTTCTTCATCCTCGTGGGATTTGGAAGACTCATTTCCGGATGTTCTTCTTTGAACTAGAAGTCCCAAGACAACATCAATAACTTGAAAGATGAGTCTCCAGAAAACTTGAGAAATAAGTCTTCTGGAAACGTTAAAAATTGGTCTTTTAGAGTTATAGGAAATTATTCTTTAGAAGTTCAGAAAAATGAGTCTGTAGAAAACTTGAAAAATGGATTTTAAAAAAATTTAAAATCAAAGTTCGAATATTCGGGAAAGTCTAGAAAATATTTTTCAGAAGCTTATTTTACGAATCAATTATTTTTTCAAATCTTTGTTGATTCCGATTCTGATTTAATGGATTTTTTATTGCAGAAAGTCAACTAAAAACAATTTTTTCACGTGATGGAGGGTATTAAAAAGAGAAACGAGGAAAACTGATAAAAATTCATTTTTATTATGCCTTCACGAGATCGGAATTCACTAAAACTAATTCCAAAGGTCAAATCCAATAAAATCACAATGATAAAACCGTTGTCTCGAATCCAATTTCAAATTAAATGAAACTAAAATACCACAATAATTTTATCCAATTTAATTTCCTGTTAGATAAAATCAAAGTATTACAATAGTTTTACTCGAAATTAAGTTCATGCTAAATAAAATTATGATATCGCAATAATATTATTGTATTTAATTCCATCTTGAACGAAAATGCAGTATTTTCATCTAGCTTAATCCTATGTTGATTATTAACTTTGAAGTCAGGGTAAAAAATAACCACAGCTATCCTATTGAATTATTTGTTTTTTTTTATATATTTTTCAAGGAAAAATTTATTTTCCCTCTGAGATTATTGAATTATCTCGAACATGTTTTTTCCAAACAATGTCAAAAAAACACGAAAAAAATTCTAAAACTACAAGTTTTTAAAAATTAAATACTTATTTTAAAACCAAGTATTTGTTTTGAATTTTATAAAATTAAATATCTGTTTCAAAATTTTTAAGTAAATAAAATTTAAAGTCCGCTTCCGGTTCGAATTGTCGGTTTTTCCTTTTCAAAAAAGGAAGTTTTTCGAAAAAGGAAATGGATGAAATGTATTTAAAAAAAATTGCTACTGGTGAATATTCGATTTTTTTGAACAAAGATCCTCCAATTTAAAAAATCTAATTTAAAAACAACAATGAATTCTAAGAAAAAAAATACTTCTTGGAAAAATAGATATTTGTGATAAAAATGAAAAATTATTTTTGACAAAAAAGAAAAACAATTCTGACGGAAAATAAGAATATTTTCAACAAAAACATACTTAAAAAATGAAGGATGTCTTCAAAAAACATTCCTTAAATATATATTAATAAAATAAAAAAATTTTATGAACTAAAAAAGATGTGTTTCAATAAAATCGAACTTTTAAATTCCAGGAAATGGGACGATCGAGTTAAACGAATTCGTCTCTATGATGTCAAAGAAAATCAAACAAAGCGAAGACGACCGCGAACTTAGGGAAGCTTTCCAAGTCTTCGACAAAGACAACGATGGATTTATATCTGCCATGGAACTCAGTTATGTCATGACGAATCTGGGAGAAAACCTCAGTGCCAAAGAAGTCGACGAGATGATCCAAGAAGCCGATCTTGATGGGGACGGAAAAGTCAACTTCTCCGGTAATTTCTTGGTTTCAACTTCGGTTTTAACTGGATATTTTTCAGAATTTGTATTCATGATGAGGGGCAAAGCCTAGAACCCTCACCATCCAAGAAATTCAAAAACCGATAATCTCAAAGACGGGTATCCAAAGTCATAAAATTATTTAGCTTTAGTCAATACCAAATTTCTCATAAATTTCAAAATCATTCATTATTTGTCAGATAAATTAAACTTGAAATGTTTCAAAAAGATGTATAAAACCCATAGTTTAAAAACAAAAAAATAAAAATTAATCTGGACCTGATGAGGTTGAGATTTCGTCTGGATTCCCAATCAACTTGAATCTTTCCGAATCTCTTTTAATGCCGTGATTATTCTCTTCTTCCTGGTCATCCGGAATTTCCAGATTATATTTGGCAGCAATTTCTTCCAGCGAAACTTGTGGAAAATCACTTCTAGTCGGCAGATTAGCCGTAGCATCACGGATTTTCGGGGATTGCATACTACTCGATTCCTTCGGCTCAAATCTGAATCAACAAAAATAAAAGTGAAAACAAGTTGATGCTAATCTTAAAAATTATTACTAACCTCAAATCCAACCAGTTAGGATGAAGAAAAACAAATTGCTGATATCTGCGTATTACTTGGTTCAAAATTGTCAAATCTGCATCATGCTCCAGAGAGTTCGTGTTCGCCACATCTACTCCATGAAGATATCCAAACAAGAGCCCTAGATCTTGAGGAATAACCAAGTTCTTGCATGGCAAGAGGTTGAAAAATTCCGGAATACAGGATGCATCCGAGTACACCAATCTCGAAACCAAAAATTTCGAAAGAGCACTATTAGAATCTGCCCGTCTTTGATTCCCTGGCCGTCCATTGGAGGTTCTAATTCCCTCCCTGGTAGTAATCCCGTTGATTTCCTAAACAGATACTTCAATCGAAGCCTTCCAAAGTTCAATACTTACTGTTATGATTAATCCAACTGCCGAATTGAACATTTCCGGAAATGGTCTTCTTGGAATTAGACTTTCCCCTCCCATAACTCTCGGTGATGAGTCGCTAAATACAATCAACACAAACTGTGCTTCAGAAATAGCGTTCAAAAGCCATAGACTCGGTTTCACGGAAGGATCATTGAGATCAAATATATCGATCCTGACTTTTGCATTGGCGTGGGATTGCAGTAGTTCGGCAAGAGCAGAAATAACCGCCGTGTGTTGTGGAGAATCATCTGTATAAATAATCAAGAGATCTGGTCTAGCTGTCATTTCTATACTTTGAGGTGGGATTCTTGCTAATCTTCTTGGACGGACAATGTGAACATAAACGTACAACCCAGCAACAATGAGAAATCCGATAGTCAACAAACCTGGAAATTCGAAAATGAAAATCAGACAAAAATAAACGTTAAGAACGCTCACCAATAATTATATAAATCGAGTATTTCGTGATATTCAGAAAAATATGCCAGGCGTTTTGTAATCCTCCCAACTTATGACTGTTCAATGTAAAATTCAAAAAAGTATGAGGACAAACAGTACAATGGTTCTCTTCGGTTTGTTCTGAACATTGGAATTTACAATTGGGATCGTCAACAAAAACAAATGTGAAATATTCTCCACGTGGGATATTCACTTTCAATTCTGATTTGGGAGAAGGCAAGTCTTCCATCAAGATCTTCTTCGAAGCAATCCCAGAAATAACTTCAAAAACCCCAACAGTTATATCCGACATCAATCCAGGAGCTTTTCTCGTAAATCTAATCCATATCCCATCGTCTTCATTGTCGTCCACAGTAACCATAGGGGACCACGGATATCTCGAAATATCTTTTTCTTTATCATTAGACAGAAATTTAGCTATCCTTGGCTCCACCTGCTTGTCCTTGGGCATGGTTACTAAAAAACTCAGAAAACAATTCTGGGGTTTTACGGTAATATTCATTCTGTATTGACTCATTCCATGCATTCTGAAACATGACTGTTCAAAAACAAACGGGATTTCCACATTTTCTTCTTCGTCCAAAATCGAATATTGTCGACACGGCCAAACCATCCTTCCCCATTGTTGTATCAATTTACTATGATTATGACAATACAGGTTTTCCGCATTTGTGGCATGCAGACATTCTAATTGAACAAACACATCTGATACAAACACATTTGCCACTACAGTAACATTCAGATCTATGTATGGCCACGTGTTGGTTCCGTTAGGAAGTACCAGAGCCGGAGAAAAAAAGGCATCCACAAAATTCCTCGGACATCTTTCCAAAACTCCTTGCGGTTTGTTTTCGTCACAAATTTTCGAATTATTTTGAACATACACATCTGCCAAACTCCCATTGTTCAAGAAAATCCTCGATGTAAATAGACATTTCTGGGAATCAGCAAAATACCAGAAAGCCAGGGAAAAAACAGCAAAGAACAGCATTTTAGAAGCAGTAAATGCAGAAATATGGACTTACTCGTAACCACAAATACGTCATTCTCTGAAACAAGTAAAATTCTAAAAAACGGAATAAAAATGAGTTTTCGAGAGATATTACACCGTTCAAGACGGGTATTAAAACAACCTAAAAATTGACTAAATACTTCTATTAAAATATTTCAAAATCAACAAAGTATTCAAACCACGGTAGCTTCATGGACTACAGTAGTTTCAGGTGCTTCCACCGGTGCCAGAGGAATAACTTCAGAAATGCTCAGAAGGTGGTATTTTTTCAGGTGTACAGCAAATCTATTCCTCGCAAAGAACTCATCTCCACATTGATGACATTTGTATTCGAAATTGCCATTGTGCCAATTTAGGTGATCCTTCAACAGTCCTGGAGTTGTGAAACTCTTCTCACAATTCTCGACAGTACAGGGATACTTTTTCTTCCTCGGAACAATATTATATCTTTTTTCATGGACTGCTCCGATATGTTTCGTCAAGTACCTCCTAGTTCTGAAGAATTTCTGACACTTTTCACACGCAAAACCTTCTGAAAACAACTATTTTTAGCTCCTAAATACTTTCATGACAAACTCACTAAATGAAGATGCTGTGGACTCCGCGACGACTTCCAGTGGTTCTTCTTCCTTCTCCGTCCCCGACTCTGTCACAGACAAAGTTCTCGATCCCGTCAAATCAGAACCAATAACCTCATTCGAAACATTTTCGAAAACCTTCAACTTTCTTCCCAACTTGTATTGATACCGAATCCCTGCATGGAGATTTTTAAAGTGCTTGTCCACCTGATCTGCAAAAAAGTTCCTCGAAATACATTCCGTCATCGGACAAGTCAATCCAGAAATGTGGAAGTCCTTCATATGGGCTTCGAACAACTTTGCCTTAGGGGATTTGAAAGAACAATGTTCGCATTCGTTCATGACATCCTTTAAAGCTGCTACTGTATCTTTTTCTTTATCTTTGTGTGCTGTCAACATGTGTCTTTTCAGACATCTCTTGACGAAGAATCCTCGACAGCCTTCGATGGAGCATCTGATTGCCTTAGGACCGTGTGTTTCTCTGATATGCCTCTTCATGTACCATTTGTGAGCCGTGCGGTAATAGCAGTTGTGGACAGGGCAGTTGTGCTTCGGTCCATGGGCGTCTTCAACGTGCATCAGCCAGTTGTGGTGGTCGAAATATTGTTCGTTACAAGAAGGGCATGTCCACTTCGGCTTCGGCAGACCCACTTCGTCATCCAGCTCTGGTTCCGAAGTCGGGGTATCTTCTTCCGACATCGAAACAGATGGAGCATAGTCCGCTTCATCCATCTAAAAACGTTTTAAAACACAAAAGAAGCGAAATTAGAGATACTGAAGATGAAAAAAACATTTAAATCAATCGAGAACGTTTTGAAATATTTTTATACAATGAAAATCAACAGAACTAATCCTAATTATTGTGCCTTGGCTTCCGAACCCTCGGATTTGGAATCTTCCGGATTTGCAGAAGCTTCAGAATTTTCGAGATTTTCAGAAGCTGCAGCAGCAGCCTTCAGCGCCGCCATTTGTTCCGCCAAAGATTCTCTGTTATCCTTCGCCCTGATATATGTTTTTGGATGAATAGGAAATAGTCCAGATAATCCTGAAAGTATATTCGTGAGCTTGAGGAAACAATATATGAAAAACTACCGAGAAGTTCCAAAACAGGAACAGAAATCTGAGCGTTTCTGACACCGATCCAGTACTTCATCCTTCCGATGTTCATAGAAACCAATTTTTCGTTCCTCGAATTTGGCAAGGGATCGAACACTCCTAGCTGAAAAATATAGACAAAATCATTTATATTCAGTTTAAATTCCACTTACTTGTTCGACGATGCTTCCTTCATATCGACGGCCGAGAGAACGATCAGGGAAAACACAGATGTGATAAAAAGGTCTGTTGGCACATCCGAACAAGGCCAATCCTATCGTCGGACGTCCGAAAAATTTCGGATTCACTAATTGTCGCATTTTATAAAATCTGAGACAAAATCGAAGGACAGAATCGAAAAGTTGAAAAACGAAAAGAGCGTTGGCGGAAAGGAACAAAACACCAAAGCAATTTTCCGAAAGAAAACTCCGAAAAAGAACTTCGAGGAAGTTAACTTTTACTTTTTGTCTTTGGAATCATGGCTGAGATTAAAACCCATCTTCGACAGCTAGTAAATGAGGGGAACACTCCGGAGAAATTTTATGATGTTTGTGGAGTGGAGAAAGTCGTGGAGAAACTCCAGCACATCAGAATGGGATCTCCGGAAGATTTTCAAAAAGCTGCTGAGGATGTCTGCAGAATATTGTCCATAGAGGAATCTCCAGATGAACATAAGGAGGACTTTTCTAAACTTTCTGCCCAACTTGTCGGACCAAATGAGAACCTTACTGACGAGGAAAAGTTTAATTGGTTTGTTTTTTCCATATATGGATTTCTGTCTTTTGTCTCCTCTCGTATATGAATCTTTGTTTAATCTATATATATAGATTTTTGTTTTTTCAGGTACCTCTTGATGGATGCTATTAATTTCCACTTTTTTTACCCAGATGGAGGTAGATACAATGTTACTTACAAGGGGAACAAGTACTCCGGATCCATGGCAGCAAGTGCGGCAATCAATGCCTGGATCGACGAGAATCCTGGAGTTTTGAATCCCGATGTTCTTTCTGTCGTTGATGAAAAAGAGGTCGAAAAAGCTTTCAAAAGTGACAATGGCCTGGATATCCCGATGTTGGAGGAGAGGGTTGACTCGATCAGGAGTACCTTCACGAAATTGAAGGAAAACGGCGGATCTTTTTTTTCGATCATCAAAAAATGCAACTGGGATGCTGCTGAAATTCTCCTTTTTATCTTGGAGAATTTTCCCAGCTTCGACGACGTCACGAAATACAAGACACCCGAAGGACAGGAGGTCGAAGTCGCTTTTTGCAAACGAGCACAGCTTCTGATTGCGGATATTTTTAGAAATCTCGGGCATCTCGCCGAGCAAAAGAAGTTGAACATGGATTTCCTGACTGCCTTTGCCGATTACCGGGTTCCACAGATCTTAAGATACTACAAGTTGGTCAACTACGACGACTATCTAGACAAAAAAGTGAGGGAAGGCTTCCTGGAAGATCCCCAACTCGAGGTAGAGATCCGAATCGCCACTATTGCTGCTTGTGAAGTGAGTCTTTATTTTCTAAATTTAATTTCCATATGTTCTTATTAAAATCAATTTTCAGTACGTCTCCCGCTGTAACAACCGTCCGGCTGCCGACGTGGATAACGCTATCTGGAAAAAAAGAAGACTGGTAGGAAGTGCCCTTGATGAAGAGTTTCCCTACCACAAGTTCAGGACTATCTACTATTAATTATTGTCCGAACCTTGTCGACGATCTTTATCGAAACGGGGATCGATTACGCAATCTTGTGCACTTCTCCGAGTGATGAGAGTTTCGTTCGTTTTTCATTTCAAAAGTGAATGAGCGAATTTCGCCCTTGTTGTGTTGAATTGTTTGGTGTGGTTATAGAAATAAATACGTTGATAGAGCAAAAAGACGGTGATTTTTTGGTTTTGGAGCTTCTCGATTGATCTGATTTCGTCATTAGAATTATTTATTTAAAAACAACTGGAGAATTCGTCGAGTTTGTTTTTATTTTCGTTTAAAATTTGACTTTCAGAATATGATCAAGAAATCATGGAAAAATCTAATGCAAAGAGTATGTTCTCGCACTCGCCAAGAATTATTTTGGAGAAAAAGAGAAAACTGAAGTAGAGCCAATCTCTTTCGGAGAAATGTTCAAAAATTGTGTTCGATTTCAGTGAATTTTAGAGAAATTGAAAACCAAGATCGAGGAACAGTGCTGTCTTCGGTCTGAGTACTTTTTAGTTTAGGGTTCCATTTAGAGTAAAAATTTACACCGTAATTTGCAGAAAGAGAGAAGAGTGTCTCGAGACGGAAATTGACATTCAGGCAACTTGCGGGAAAGCTCGCGTCTCGTTGCTGGACGACACCGCTGATTCCGCTTCTTTTTAATCTTCAACAAGAGCTTTCTTCAGCTTTATCTGTCAAATTCATTTGGTTCGTTTCCCGTATATTTATCAATAAGCATTGATTTCTAACATCCTTTTAATTCTAGTAGATCCTCTACTTCCAGTTACCAATTTTTGTCGGAACAAATTCACCACGCTAACCGATCAGGGTTGCCGCATAACTTTTTTGGATCGACAATATAATGTGAGGAATATTGCTGGCTTTTAGTTTATAGTGTTATTGTTGTTTTTCTATATGAGAATTTTTGTTCTGTTTTCAGGTTAGGATTCGGCGAGCTGTCGTCCAACTTACGAGAAGCCCTGATGTCAGCTAATTTCGATTTCACTTCCCCGACGACCATGGAGGCCCCTATTTCGATACCCCAATATATCGAGAAATGTGAGTTTACTTTAAATCCCACTAGTACTAGTCTCGCTTTCATTAACTAATCGTTTCTTCCTCGTGGTTTTCGGTGAATCATCTGTTATCAATTGATTTTCAGGTTTTGCTGTTATCATTTTTGCAAAGGTTGATCCTTTACTCGCTAGTACAAGTGGATTTATCGAAGAGAAATTTGGACTTGCCACAGACTCGATCGAGAAGATCGAGCCTTTTTCCGTCGGGAATCCGAACGTCTGTGTTATCTTTGTCTGCCTCAAGGATCCGAATTGGGCGGCCCACGTAGTCCAGAAGTACGGGAATCGATATCCCGGAAGTAGGTTTTCCATATACGAATCCTCGAAACGGATATTTTTACAGTCAGACTTCGACTCGCCAGTGAATTACTCCTTAATGCCGCGAGCAAGAGGTCCGATCAATTGTGAGTACTAGTTTGCTAAAATCCGTGAAGGTGATTAATGAGATTCGCTCTTCAGGATGGGTACGATATCGTCAGAAGGAGCTTTCCACATGCTCTATCGACCTCCTCCCCCCAGAATACCAGTCGTGTCTTTCAACCATCGGTTGCCGATGAGACCCAATATCGCACCGGGGACCCATCAGCATTTTTCACTATCCAGAGTTCCAAATATCCCCGTCATCAGGCCGAGGATGCCCTCTGTGATAAGAAGACCTCCGATCCCTCCCCTGTCCACGAGGGGACCTCCTCCTGTTCTTATCCCCAGACAGTTACCTCGTCAATCCCAAACCCCTCAACCTTCGTCCGGGAATTCAGATGTAATCGTTCTTGAATAATTTTTCTCAGGTGAACTTACATTTTGAGATATTTCCATCGACATCACAGCAACAAGCTCCATTCAGCGCACCCCCACTCCCCCACATCCAACCCAACGTTGGACAGAATCTCAATTCCTCACTTGGTTCCTACGGGTCCGTCACTTCGAGTATGCCATCTCCTGCATCTCAGTCTAATTTTAATTTCCCAAACCAAGGTATTTTTCCACCTTTTCCAAGTAACAACTCGTATCCTCCCAGTTCCGGTGGTTATTATTAGTTAACAGTAGTTCTTTGTTAGTTTATATGGATAAAAATGTTTATGAAGCTTAAAAATAGAGATATTTGTTTTATATCAGATATTTTATCTTTCTATCTCTGATTCCTTTGACTTGATGGGTTTTAGGATGGATTTGACAAGCGCTCAAGAAGCGGTGTTGGTGAGATCCGAGAAACTGGATGATGATACTCCCCAGGTTCGCGGTTATGACTTCAACGAGGGAATCAACTACGAAAAACTGTTGGATTCTTACTTGACGACGGGATTCCAGGCGACTAATCTTGCATTAGCAATTGAGGTTAATTTTGCATCTCAATTTTTAAGTAGCAATCAAACTAATACTCTCTGGGATTTACTGTTTCTATGATACTTTAGAAATATCTAAATATTGAATCTTCAGGAAGTCAACAAGATGATCGAAGCGAGGACTGAGGAGCCGCCCATCGAAGAAGATGTCGATCCTATGTTTCCCTACCCCGAGGGTAAGAAGAGACCTGCTTGCACGATATTCCTCGGCTACACCTCCAACCTTGTCAGTTCTGGTTTGAGAGAGACGATCAGATATGTTGTGGAACGCGATGCCGTGGATTGTATCGTTACGAGCGCTGGAGGAATCGAGGAAGACTTCATTAAATGCTTGTGTCCGACTTTCCTCGGTGACTTCAGTTTGGCTGGAAAAGCATTAAGAGCGAAAGGATTGAATAGAATCGGAAACTTACTGGTTCCTAATGACAATTACTGTGCTTTTGAGGAATGGCTGATGCCGATTTTGGATCAATGTCTGAAGGAACAGGAGGCCGGGTTTCAATGGACGCCTTCGAAGTTGATTTCTAGACTTGGGAAGGAGATAAACAACAAGGATTCGATATGTTATTGGGCTTATAAGAATAATATTCCTGTTTTTTGTCCTGCTCTTACCGACGGATCTTTGGGGGATATGTTGTACTTCCATTCCGTCATGAACTCTCCGGGTTTGAAACTAGACATTGTTGAAGTGAGTTGATTTTCGTTTTTAAACTTTGATTGGTTTATATTTTAGGATCTTCGGCACATTAATACGATGGCAGTCAAGTCTTTCAAGAGCGGAGTGATTATTTTGGGAGGCGGTATGGTCAAGCATCATATTAACAATGCGAATCTGATGAGAAATGGGTCGGATTACACGGTGTTCGTTAATACAGGTCAGGAATTTGACGGAAGTGATTCTGGAGCGAGACCTGATGAAGCCGTCAGTTGGGGCAAGGTCAGAAGTGAGTCAAAAGCAGTGAAAGTGTTTGCAGATGCTACTCTAGTTTTTCCTCTCATCGTGGCAAAAACCTTTGCAAAGACTCAAGAAAATGGTGAATTGAAAAAGTGATAATCATTCATATTGTTTGTTGATTTTCAAATAATTCTAATTGTTGAAAAAAAGAAAATGGAATGTAGTGTGGATGGGAGATGTTCGGGTGTTGAATATGAGGGAATCGAAGACCAAGGAAATTACTTTAAACCTTGAAAAACCAAAACTCAAGAATCTTTCAGTGAGATATCCAAATCCATTTTATCCCCAAGAAATCGGCACAGTATCGTACAATTAATATAACTAAATATATTGATCAAACTCGTCAACAAATGCTTGCAAATTACCTTTTACTAGTCCAAAATTAACAAAAAACAAGGATTACAACAATCCATTGAGACCATGATAAAACAAAAAGAGATTCTGCAAACTGCCACAGTGCAAAAAACGGATTTTCAAAGATCATCGTTCATTTATTCACAGCGTCACCGATCACTTCTTTGAATCTTCCTTTCATGAAAATTTCCAGTTCGTCCGCGCACTGAAATAAGTAAACATTAACGGTTATTTTCAATACTAAAAGTAAAATAACTATTAAAAAGAAAACCCACTTCCATAACTGATGCGTCCTCATTTTTCTCATTGTAAATTCTGCAATTTTTGAACATCCTCTTGCAATCGCTCCAAACCTCCAATGGCGATTCATATTTCAAATTTTTAAACTTATTGATCATCGTCCTCAAATCAATAGGGTTTTTTATGACTTCATTATAATCCGGATATTCTTTAGGATTAATAGGAGCCGAAAATGGGTACCCTGATTCTGTTTTAATCGCAGCTTCAATTATTTGTTGACAATCCAATAACTGTTTTCTAACATCCACCTCCACTCTCGACCCATTCCTCAATCCCATAGAAATCGCCTTATAATTAACCTCGTCTTCATCTTGAGTCATTTTCGCCATTCTTTTCCTCGTTGATTTCCTTGTTGGCCGTGATTCTTCGTGGTTTTCAACACTTGAATTATTATCCATTTCAAAATCCTCCTCTTCATCTTTGTTTTTTCTTTTTTCATCATCATCAGAGAACTCTTCTTCCTCATGTTCTTTCGCTCTTAAAGCTTTGTTTTTCGCTCTCGTTGCTTTTCTTTTACATGATGCCGAACAAAGATATCCCACTCTCGATGCTACTCCTCCCGGAGCACAATTCATATGGAACATTGCTGAACAAATATCACAAACAACAGATTCTTCGATAACTGCCCTCTTCCGACAACCGTTGCATTTGTCCTAAAAATCAATTAAAATAAAAATATTGTAAAGTCGGTATAAAAATAAAACCCATATAAAACTTACAGAATTTTTAATAGCACTCCAGTTGACTCTACTATTAAAAACAGCATAGTGCATTGCCAAAGCCGATATAGATCTGCATTCCAACAGATTCTTTTGCCAAGCAATAAACGTCGGTGCAGCCATTATTTCCTCATCTTGACTCTTATTTTTCGGCCACATCAAGAACGGTGAGTCGAGGTATTTCATTCTTACACAATGAATTATTTTAATGAAACCCAATATCAAAAATTCCAACGGAGAGTTGAAACTTTTCAAAACCTCTTCGTTCAATAATTCGAGTTCCTCTGCACAATGAACATAGAAATCTACTTCTGGGACAATAAATTGTCTGACATCTTGTGATTCAAGGATAGCTGTTCGAAACTCATCTCTTGTTTGGTTTTCTTTCAAAATCAACTCTCCCAAAGCCTTCATATTGATCTTCTCCTCCAATTCCAGAAGACTTGTCTTCATTGCATTGATATAATCATCTTCTTTAAACTCATCATCCATATTTCTGATTCCCAGGAAATCCACCAAATCCTTGTAAGCGTCTTTACTTCCTTGTTTTCTTATTTTCGGTGCCTTTGCTGACAAGTTAGAATTCGATTCTTCTGGAGATTCTGATTTTTCATGTTCTATCTCCTTCAAGTTATTTTCAACCGAATTTTCCGAACCTTCTCTTGATTCTGATTCCTTTGCATATTTCTTCATTCCTTCTCCCAATTTGTCCACAGAGACACTGATCCACGACTTGAAGGCTGATAAACAATCCGCCAAATCTATCTCTCGAAAACCTCTAGGATTAAGAGAGTCTTGAAGTTCTTCTATTCCATTCACTTTCGCCAAATACATCCATCTCGGCCGATTAGTATTATGAACAGGACAGTTTGAGGAATCTCCCGTACATCCTGTGACTTTAATTCTTTCAATTGTCAAATTGTCTTCATCAACTCCTTGCATGGGAGTTGGTTCGTCACATTCTCCAGGATCCATGACATTCTCAATCAGAAGAACTTTGAGGACATCGAAGTAATAGTAGCTTCTGAATGCTCTGTCTCTTCCAAGGAACGGGAATCCGGTCTTACCTGAAATCAAAAATGATAACACCAAAAATAAGAAAAGTAAAAACCGTATTTGCTCTATTTGCGGCGCATATGTCACAATTTTTCGATTGATCTGTTGGAATGCGCCACAAATAGAGCAAACACGGTATATACAAGTATAAAAAAATATAACTCACAGAAAGCATCGAAAATTTCTTCGCTTAGGGAATCAATCTTTTCGTTAACTAGAGTTTTTTGATGCTCTCTAAGATTTCTGATTTCATCAACATCAAATTCGTCATATGGAATACCAGCCATAATATACTTTTTTGCTTCTTCTTGGTTCAACCTTCTTCTTCCATCATTCACGGATTTAATGTAAGATTTCAAAGTGATCACCACTTTGTCTTTACTTTCCTTCTTTTCTTCTTCACTATTAACATAACCCGCGATTCTAGCTGCTTTTTCCTGTTCAGCATCGAAAATTCTCAGTTGCTTTACTTGCCTTCTCAGTTCTGGAATGACTTGGATTCTCTTTTCTTGCGATTCACGGAACATCGCGAAAGTCAGCAATTGTTCCCGCAAGATCTCGAAAAGAATAAGACGCTCCTTCGTTGTTAATGTGTAAATCGAGAGCTAAAAAGAGAAAATTCATAACTTTGTTGGTAACAACTTTCAAGTTAATAAAGGATATTACTAGTTTTAAAATTGCATTCCTATTATAATTCCCTACTACTTCTCTCAAAAAAGCAACTTACAGTTTCGAGTTTTTCGACGATACTGGAATCATTCAACAGATACATATAAACAGGGTCATCGTAGCATTGTATTCCCCCTCGTTCAGTCGCTCTCCTAGCATACACAGTACCCAAAGGACAGTATCCCGAGGTCGTCAAGTTCAATCGCAAAACCTCGCTTATCGTCATCCAATCCACAGGCAAAGTAGAAGGACTAGCAGCGTGGACCATTCTTATTTTCTCATATGCCTTATTTATTGCAACGATTTTCTGCCCATGGACTTTGTTCGTGAAAATCCCATAAGTTTCGTTACTAACCTCCGTCGGGGCATTTGGATTTGCTTCGTCTCCATCTTCCTTGTCTATACATATCGTTCTTAATTTCAAGAAATTCGTTAACACCTTCAGGAAGCCATTTTTAGCAAATTTTCTGGAACAAATCGCCTCCACACAATCCTGGAACGAAACTTGATCGAGGTTTTCTTTTTCTAAAATTTCCGAATATGTATGGAAGAACTGGAATAGTGTTAAAATTTCCGCAAAAACTTCATCTGAAACTTTTTCTGGAAGTTTTAAAGGAATGAATTCCGGAAGGGGTTTCAGATCATCACATTGGAGATCATCTCTGGGTCTTTTCAAAGCAAGCAAGTCCTCTTTTTCCTTTTTCTTTCTTTCCTTCTCTCTTTCCCTGAAAATCTCCCTGGCATTCTTGATACTTTCCTTCAACTCTTCTATTTCTTCATCTCTCAAAACTCTTTCTATCTGCTTCCATTTCGACCAATCCTCAACTTCATAATGTTCTGCTTGTTCGAAGACATCCTTCAACATCTCTTGTTGATCTGCTATAGCTTGTTGGGCTTTCGATAGACGCTTCTTCTTTTTCAGAACTTCTGAATTTTTCTCTTCTTTTTTATTTTTCGAAGACTCCAACCCAAAAGGTCTTTTTCTCGGGACTTGGGCGAACTTCGGGAGAGGACCAGCAAAAAAGTCTTCATGCTTGGTTTCGTCCAGATTGTATTCTTGAATTATCTTTTGCTTCAAGATCATCTTGTCTCCCTTGAGTTGAAAGAGATTTTTGAAAAAGTACTTCAACTTCACCCTGGATCCAACGGCTTTCGGTCTTGACAGGAGATCATGAGTAATATCGGGAATTAATTTTTCTTCGTCCGTTTCATTCACTGGAAAGATGGAATAAGTGTAGCAGTCCGGAGCAGGCATTTCTGGTTCTTCCGGTTTTATGAACTTCTTCTTCGAGTCTTCTTCGTCGCTTTCCTTTTCTTCCTTTTTCACTTCTTTTTTCGGACTTTTCACCAACATTTTCGTAGGGTCGAATTCGACGTTTTTGATTATCCCCTTTATCCTAGAGAGATCTTTCTTTTGATACCAGACTATTTCGCCGACGAAATATCTGTCCCGAGAGACACAGTAAACGTCGTTGATGAGATCATCGAGACGACCGCGATAGCAGAACTTGTGAGCATACCAAAGCAGAGGTTGAGCAAGTTCTTTCGGAAATCCTTGACGGATCTTCTCCTTAAAAATTCTGGATATCATATGTAGACTTGAAAAAACTTACACTCGCTTCCTGCTCGCTTTTGACCGCTTCCTCGAAAGTCAACCCTGCTTTTCCCGTGACGGAACAAGTCCAGGACATGGAATTACATCTTATGTACCTTTCGAAGAAATCACTGAAACAATCCGTATTAATCTCATAAATATCAATGTGCGGAACTCACTCGTAGGTAGTGAAGACTTCCTGAGTCGGCTGGAAGTACCAGACTCTTTCGTCATCTTTGATATTAGCGTCCGGCTTCCGGCGTCTGAACGGAACTTTATTCAGAATCGGCATCCCTAAAGTAGAAAAGGGTAATTTGCATATTAGAAAACACGAAAATCTCATAAAACCGCTGCTCATATATGAAAACAACGAAAGCGACTGAAAACACACGAATTTCGAAGGAGCTGATAGATTTCAAAAGCTTTTCGACGAAAAAACTCGATATATAAATATGGCGGGAATCCTAAAGCCCGCGGAAATCGTTAGAAATTGTATTACATTGAATGTAACATGTAAACGGTAAAAAACAACTTATTTATACAGTGAATACAAAAAATCTTGGAGGAATCTACGGATTTCGACAGAAAAGCGCACACTTGCTGACGACAACACGAAATGAATTGTGAGTTTGGCTTTGGTGCGCTTTTCTTCTTTTACGCTCAATAGGAAACTCGACATCGTCTGGATTCAAAATTTTTTCCTATTACTCTATTTTAATTTACTTTTCATTTCTCATATATTTATTCTAATGTCACTACTTCTTTAATTATAAAATTAACATCAATTACGGCAATTTGAAGGAATTACCGAGGATATTCGATCTTGACTCAAGAGATCTTTTCCCGGACTTGCCGCCATTCCTGGTCCCGGCGCGAAAAGGAATCAAGTGAACCAAATCGCCAAGAAAGTTTAAAAATCATAAAAAATCATTTTAAAAAAACGTTTTTAAAAAACAAAACTTCCATTAAAATTAATAAAAATAATTAAAAACGAAGTGCATCAAATCACTAAGTAAATTAAAAACTCGTCCGTTTATAATAAAATTTTATTAAAATCAACAAGAAATAGTCAACAAATCATCATTATTGTCTCCAGAGCTTCAAAACACAATCTTTTCCTCCAGAAGCAACTTTACTTCCATCCGGACTCCAGTCGACCGCAAACACATCGGCTCCATGTCCGGGCAAATCGAGGAGCAGCTTCTTTTGTCTCATGTCCCAGACCTTCAAAGTAGAATCTGCAGATCCAGAAACAAGAAGACGACTGTCAGCGGACCAGGAAATTTGATAAACTGCCTGGACATGACCTCGAAGAGAAGTCAAATACTTTCCCGTTCTTCCATCCCAGAGCTTTATGGACTTGTCGAAGGAAGCAGAGGCTATAATCCTTGAATCTGGAGAAAAAACAACATGATTGACCAATTGCTGGTGTCCAGTAAGACGTCCCAATGGTTGCTTTTTGTTTGCTGGTTCCCAGAGGAACATTGTGAAGTCATCTGAGCCAGAAACAAGGAGCTCACTTCCTCCGGCACTTTTTTTCGCCGCTTGATACCGAGCGAGA
Organism: Halicephalobus sp. NKZ332; assembly: GCA_009761265.1. Lineage (NCBI taxonomy): Eukaryota > Metazoa > Nematoda > Chromadorea > Rhabditida > Panagrolaimidae > Halicephalobus > Halicephalobus sp. NKZ332. The sequence goes on from VOSG01000188.1 coordinate 32,746, forward strand.
GCGGCTTCTTGCACCTAGAATCATCACATTCACAAAATAACTTCGAACTAACTTACATTGTCGTCTCCAGGATAGACACAGTTCGTCACGGGATCGAAGCATCCGGTCCTCAGAACGTAGTCCAGGTTGAGAGCCAGGGTATTTATCCAGTGAGCATGGCCGGTCAGGGTCCTGCAGAGTACTCCGTCACTCGTTCTCCAAACTTTGATAGTTCTGTCTTGAGATCCAGAGTACAGTAATCCTTCTCCTCCCCATCTGATGGAAGTGACGGAAGCAGTGTGGCTTGACAGAGTTCTCACCGTGACCCCCATGACTGTGTCCCAGATCTTCACAGTCGCGTCCTTTCCTGCACTGGCCAGAAACTGGGATTTCGGATCTTCGTGGAGTGGACACCAGGAAAGACAGTTGATCCATTGCTTGTGTCCAGTGAGCTTTTTCCCGGTTTGTTCTCCTGTGTTAGCATCCCAGATGTAAATCTTAAATTAAAATAAAATAACAGAAAGTTGTGTAAAATAATCTTACCTCCCCGTTTTTACAGGCAGATGCTAGTTTTTTTCCGTTCGGAGACCAGGCGATGGAAAGAACCCAATGAGAATGACCTTTGCAAACGGTTTTCGGAAGTTCCGTAGCGAGATCCCACAATCTGACGGTCTTGTCCCCGGATCCACTCGCTAGATGAAGGCCGTCGGGACTGAATTGGACAGAAATCACAGGCTCACTGTGTCCGGGAAGACTGGAGGTACACCGGGTGACTGGACGGACTCGGAAAACTGCTTGCGGAAGATAAACCAGATTCACTCCCTGAAGTTCCATATATCAAAAGCATCTAAAACCCATAGAAACGCACCTGTTCAACATTGAGGTTTTCTTTCAAGGAAGATTCGATGTTTTCGATGATGTCAACTCCATCAGGGGTCCGGAAGGCGATAGGAATAGGATCATCTTCTTTTTCCAGGAACTGGTTACAAAGCAATTGTAGCTCTGCAGATGTCGTGGACGTCGGCAAAACCACGGGAGTCCCGAGTTCCTCCCCACTTTCTGCGAAAAAACGGACAGAAACGCGGGCTTCAGCGTCAGAATCCATTTTTTTTAAAAGGAAAACAAAGAATTCGGGAGATTGTCACTTGTCAAAGAAGGACGCGACGCCAAAAGTAGGAGATTTCGCAACTTTGTAAATCTTCGATCCTCCGAAATTAAATGAATTAAATGAATATTTGCAAAATTGATATCTGTAATTGTGAATCCTTGAAGGTTCTAAAAATTTATGCAGAGAAAATTTCCGATTTTTACAATATGTGGAAAAAATGAGTCATTTATTGTTTTATGGAAAAATCACTGCTTTTACAATTTATTTAGAAAATTGTTTTTCTTTTTATATAGCGCAATTTTATTTTATTTCCGATGATATTATTTATTTTGCGTATTTTCTCTTTATCACTTTTTTTCCTCTTGGTCAAGGGCTTTATTTATCTTCCAGAAAAGATTCATATACATTTCTTCTTGTTTATTATCTTTACAATCACTAAAATGATTTTCTCGATTTTTTTCTTCATTTTTATTTTCGAAGAATCCGAGTCCAGGATATGTAAGAGAGAAATATCCATCGCTTATGGCAATTCCCAAAGTAGCTTGATTTCCAGAGATACCATAAATGATCCTGGGAACATCACTTGTGACAATTTGTGTTTCGCCGGGACATTCTGGTTGAAGACAGGCATGTGTAAGTGAGATTTACTAATTCCAAAGTTGATCATATTCATGGACTTACTTTGGAATCATTAACTTAATAGTTGCTACTATGCACAAATCAATCTCTTAATTAGAATTATTCAGTTACATTTACTACAATGGCGATAAACGACTGTGTGGATAATATCTATAATGACGTCAGTCTCAATATCCACCAACCCGTCCATATCGACTGCGATTTCCCGATGCCCACGTATCGAAGATTCCCTCAATCTCAATTCGAATACATCTACAATTGCTGTGATCTCCAAGCTTGCGCTATCCCCTCCGTAAGTTCGCAAAATTCCAAAATCCACACTAACCTCAAAATTTCAGCTTCCCGAGCGTTCTTCTTCTCCAAGATATCATTTGTTCCCAATTACATTACTATTACTTTTACTCTAATTCAATAAAAATCCATAAACTCAACAAAAAACAACAAAGTTATATCGGAGGCCATTCGATCCTCGTTTTATCGTGGACACTCACCGGCAACCACTCCAAGTATTCCTCAAGTAGGTAATCCTCTGTTTTCTCCCATGCTTCCAAAAGACCACTTCTCGACAAAACTTCTTTCTCAATCAAAGCATTTAAAATCTTATCCGTCTTCTTCTGCAACTTTGCCCACGGCTTTATCATCGTCTCCGGAGGTGCCAACATCAACGAAACATTCTTCTCCAACTTTTTGAATATCTTTCCTTCCAAGAAAAACTTCGCAAAATACTTGTAATGATTAATATCAATCGAAAGTTCTCTATTAACCAATGGTAGCTTCCATTTTCTTTCACCAAAAAATACTTCTGTTTTTTGAACCACTTTTCCTGAAGCTTCATCAAAAAATGGAGCTTCTTTCTCAACATCAAAACTCTTAAATTCACAATACGGTTCTGTCAACTGAGACAACCATTCCGGTTCCACCATCGTCACATTTTGAAGACACTTTCTAGTTCCAAACTGAACTATTTCTTGATACAAAACATATTCCGGCAAATCTTTAAATAACATCGAAGAAGAATCAATAAAAACGACTTCTTCCAAGAGTTGACATTGATATCCACCTTGTTCATTTTTCCCTCCCGGACTTTCATCTATTCTTTTAGCAATCTGATTCGGCAAACAAGCTATTAGAATCTGTCTCAACATTCTACATTGTTCTTCTGACGGTGGTTCCAACTTATTATCCAAAGTTATTTCCTTTTTCAGATTACATGAAGTATTGATTAAATTAATCAACTGTCTTCTCATTTTTCTTATTTCGACGACAGCTTTATACCGTAATCCCAAATTCTCACACTCCCTCGGAGACATCTGTCCAAAATCCGCTGCTCCTAGAGCCTTCAACAAAACTGACAAATCTCCTAGTCTTCTGCTTTGTCCACTTCCACACCAGTTTTGTCGTTGTTTCAAAACTTCCTTCATCTTTTTCTGTGCTTCTATCGAGTTATTTTCCGAAATACTTCTCGCAACATGTATCATCGGCTCTCTGATAGACAGTGCAGATACCAAATAAATTGCATATGGCATTAACCCATGTTGATTTGCCATTGCCAACATTTTCGAAAAGGCCGGAGCTAAAGGAAACAGAGAAAGCGTTTTTCCCAAAGTCGTAACTTTCGCATCCTTCTGAAAAAATCAAAATCATAAATTCTCAAAAAATTGCAAACAATCACCTTTCCATCTGTCGTTAAAGCTCCTAACAAAATCAACCTTTTTTCTGCAGCTTCCAATTGATCTGAATCCGGTGGAGTAGGAAACGGAAAATTCGCAACTTTAACAATATTCATCGACTTTAAATTGAGTAAAAGTTGATCTACCGGCTTATTCAAAATCTCCGGAATCGAAAACTTAACAAAATCTTCGTAAATCGGCGATGAATACAATCTATATGCATGACCAGCTTGAACACGTCCCGCTCTTCCAGATCTTTGTTCGGCACTAGCTTGCGAAATCCAATGGACATTAAATTTCGATACTCCAGTAATAGGGTCATAATCTCTTTTCTTTTCCTTTCCTGAATCCACGACATACCTAATATTCGGAATCGTCAAAGAAGTTTCCGCCACATTTGTAGCAATAACACACAATCTCGTTCCTTCCGGAGGCTGTTCAAAAACTCTCTGCTGCTTAACCGATGAAAGCAAAGAATAAAGTGGAAGACAATACAACGGCGAAATTCCTTGAGGTGGTGGAGGCAAATTACCAGAAAAGATTTCAAACTCATCATCATCATCCAACATCGCACAATCCGCTGTTCCTAGTTCTTCTAAATCCGCTTTTACTTCATCTGGACTATTTCTTTCTACTTTTTCTCCATTTAAAAGCTTCTTCGCCTCTTCTGAGTAATTTGACAATTTAACTTTCTCCTTTTTTTCCATTCTTTTTCTACTTAAATGTCCTTTAAAAACATTTCCTTTCATCGGATATCTCGAAGTCAAAGTTTTGATTAAATTCTTAACTTCGCTTTGACCACTCAAAAAAACCAAAATAGCACCGTCAGGAAGCTTTTCATGGATATTACATACTTTTTTGTATGCAGCTTCTAGGTAATCTTCTGGAGTTCTTCTTTCGAAATGAATTTGAACAGGAAATTGTCGAGCTTCAACTTTGACAACCTTCGGAGTCAATTGGGGGAAAAGCCTTTTTTGTGTGAAATCCGCTAACCTCAGAGTTGCAGACATGATTATCAATTTCAATGGCAACTCTTTCTTCGCTCTCAAAAAACAGATCCTCGAAAGTAGACCAATCAATACATCAGAATACATGGATCTCTCATGGGCTTCATCGATAATAATAACCGAGTATTTAGAAAGCATCAAATCAGACTGTAATTCCTTCAACAAAACACCATCAGTCATGAAAAGAATCTTCGTCTCTTCAGTTCTATTACCTTCAAATCGGATCTAAAAAAAGTATTTTAAAAGACCGAAGAAATTAAAATAATAAAATCGAAAGGCTAGGTAATTTTAGAAGTCCAAACAAAACCTACTTGGAACGAAACTTTACTGGGATCATTGAGTTCCTTTCCTACTCGTTCGGCCATACTCATCGCAGCCACTCTTCTAGGTTCCGTAATTCCAATCAAATGTCCATTGGAAGTGTATCCAGATTCATATAAGAACTGAGGAATCTGCGTAGTTTTACCAGAGCCAGTTTCACTACAGACAATCACTACAGCGTTTTCATTAATGGCTTCAACGATTTGCATTTCCTCAGCAAAAATAGGGAGTTTGCATCTTTTGGCTTGGATTTCCGGATCTCTGACGACAGGGATATTCTTTCCTTTTATCTTGGAGAGGATTTGAAAGAATTTATTCAGTCGTTCTTTCTTCGCTTTGGTTGAGGGATCTTCTTCAACAACTGGGACAGGCTTCGTCGGAGAAACTTTGACTTCGGGAACAGAATTTTCGGAAGACTGAGTTGACTCTCGTTTGATTTCAACAGGCTCAGGATTATTTTCTTCCTCCTCATCTTCAGAATCAGTCTCGAAGTAGTTTTCTTGGATTTTCTGAACTTTGGCATCGACGACAATGCTGGATACACTTCTGATTTTCTGTGGAAAAACGGGATCTTTCTCTATTTGCCTAGAAATTAATTTATATGTAGAAATAAAAGCATTTCATGCAGAAACTCACCCTGTTTTTTTCACTTTGTCCTGTCGATGAGCAGTAGAGACCAATCCGTCAACAGAAGTGTCGAGTTGATACTGTTGGAGGTCTTTGAACAAACTTTCCAACTGAAAGGAAATAAACATTTGGTTATCGCTTTAATATGTAAAATAACTTACAGTCTGTTTCTTCTCTTTTCTCTTCTGAACTGTAGCCAAAGCTTTTTCTTTCTTCTTGGAAATCTGTTTCTGGAGTGCTTTTGTGACTTCTTCTCGGCGCTTTTTCTTTTGCAGATTTTCTTTTTTCTCGGGCAAAATTTGGGATTTTTCTTTTTTTGCCTTTTTCTTGGATCCTGGTAAAACCAATTCCCCTCCTCCAGTAGAGGCCGAATATCCATCGTTGGAAGCAAATTCGACGATCACAGGAGCTGGTTCATCTTTGGCTTTTCTTTTTTTCGCCTTCTTTTCCTTGTTCGACATCTGAGCCTAAAAAGCGAAATTATAAAAGAAAATAATTATGTAGGAAAGCGATTCTGATTTCGTATATCTTTTCTTCTCGAGCATTATCGTTAATAATATAAAAGTAAAAAATAAAAAAGAAAATGGAAAAAAGATTTTGAAGTAGAGAAATCTCGAAAATGAAGAAAAATTTGATTGTCACACTTCACCAAAGGAATTTTATATGAATAACCACATAAATACCAAGTTTTAAAAGCTCTAATTCCTTGGTCTGTGATATAAAAGTAAAAACAAACGAGGAAAAACGAAAATAAAAGTAGGAATTCTGAAGTTGGACAATTTCGAGTATAAAAGGAAAAGGCTTTGGTTCATCTCATTTCGCCAACAAAGTTTTATATCCGACTATATGACCTTTCGAAACTCTTGATTTCCTTCATTTAAATCCCTTCAATCAAGATGTACCTTCCCCGAATATTGTTCAGAAAGAGGATTTCATTCCTGTCGATAGCTGGATCCTGGAGACGTCTTTCAACAGAATCAGGAGCTTCTAAGACTTCAAATTCCCTTGTTCCCTCGAAAGAGTTTCTTCAATTTTGTGCCAGAAAGGGATTCAGTGACAGACTAAGTAGGATAATTGCAGAAATTGAGGTTGGTGTTATGGTCTTAAGAATAACTGATGTATGGGAATTAATTTTCAAGAAAGTTGATATGTGAAAATTAAGTTTTAAGAATAATTGATATATGAAAACTAACTTTTAAGGTGATGCAAGAGCTTTCGCACGAGGTGCCTATGTCGATGTCAGATTCTCAGTGGTTGTTTTTGCTCAACGTTAGAGATATTGTAGAAAAAGAGGCTTTTGTGAGGTCCGTTTACTATCAGGAGTTGAACGAAAGCAAAACAGAACAATGTAACGAAACGATGAAATACGAAAAAGGGAAGGTAAGGGAATCTGTGAAATTCTTGAATTAATTTTTGTTCTGTAGTTCTTAGAAGAAAAACAACGGAAATACGACGCTGGTGAAATCATGTACGGTCGGGGATTCTACGACTACATCGATATCAGAGGAAAAGATTTCAGAAGTAAGTTAATTTTTATTTTTACAAAATTGTCAACATTATTACTACTATTATTACTATTAACATTATTGTTATCAACGTCTTTATTATTATTCTTTTAGATCTCGTTGACAAAGTACACGGATCGAGGATTGTCTGTCAAGAGAGACTAGACGAGAAAATGCCTCAGCTGATTTTCGACTGTCGATTTCTCCTGAAAAATTCCGAACGAAATATCTGTGCCTTCATCAAGTAAGTTCCAAACCTTGTGTGAAGTTTACATAAATCAAAGCTAAAAAGTTTTTTATTTTTACAGTAGTATCGTTATTCCACTTTTTCAGACAAATAAAAACTGTCTACGATTACAACTGGTTCAATCCAAATCCTTTCCGGATGTCGATCGCGAACCTCTACATGGACGATTTTGTGGCGAATCTAGTGAAGAAAAACTGGCACTTTGCCGTAGGACCTCCATCGACCAATTCGTCAACGGATCTATCAAAAGTCGACGAAAATTTTGACTTCGATCTTGCTGAATTCGAGGACTTGGAGGAAATCATGTCCTACAATTCAGAAGATAACACAGAACGTCATATTTTCGCTCCAAGAATTACCAGTCGAGGAATCCGGAGTGTTTTGGATCCGGGGATCAAAAACGAAGAGGTAGCTTTCATCTCGAAAAATGCTACGAGATATCTAGGCGATGACATTAGCAAATTCAAAGCCTTCGTGATCTGCGCTACGAGAGACGATACTACTCATCCTACGACTTCACCCTCGGTAGCGGCTGCGGATGACGGTTTCAATTCGTACAGATTACCTCTGGAAAAGTATATAAAGTGGGAACAAGGAAGAAAAGACATCAGTTTTGCGAGGATCACGAACATCATGAAAGATGTTTACTTAAAGGAATCAGAATGGAAAGAAGCCTTTTTGAAACATGTTCCAGAATGGCACTTTAAGAAGAGAGACAATGAAAAATCGGAGATTCTCGAAACGAAGAAAGCCAGACTACAAAGAATTAATGTAAGTAATTTAATTTTTATTTTTCTCCAAGTTGAATCTAAATTTGTTTTTTTATCTTTGAATTTTTAAATTTTTATTTCTCGTTAGGTGGAATTTAAATTTGTTTTTTATTTAATTTTTAACTCGTTTTAAATTTGTTTTTTAATTTTGTACTTCAATTTTTTAGTTTTAATTTTAACGTTCATTTTGATATTTAAATCCTAATACTTTCGAAGTTTAATGATTACGATGTTTAGATTCTTAAAGAGGCTGTTCAAGAACTTCATTTCCGAAAAATAGCGTTCCAGAGACCCGAACAGAAAGGTACCCCAAAGAAACCCCGTGTGCACCGGTACTCTAGAGAGGAGAGAAATCGTCGGAAATTAGAAGCAAATTCATTTTAGCGGATTTCGAATTTTAGATAATTGTTGTTTTTTGTTTTTTGAATAAATATTTTTATGGAATTGCCCCAGGGGGCGGTCGGAACCCGGAGGAAAAGGAGTTTTAAATGTTCAAGTACTTTTTCAAGGACCTTGGATGATATTTGACTGGCCAGAGTCAAAGTGCCGAATTTTGTCGGTAAACATTTCAACTCGGTACTCTCGGAGAAGAACCCGAGACTGAAACTCGGACAGCTTCAGTTTCAATTTTTCTTCTCTCTTTAAGTATAAATAGAAATATAAGATTTAATCCAGGTCTGTCGTGTAATTATTTTTGACAACTCTAAAAGTTTTTTTCAGGATGAAGTTTTTCGAAGACTCCGGATTTGGAATTTTTAGTTGAATTTTATCCAGATGAAAATTAAAGGAGTTTTCCTTTTTTGTTTAATTATTTATAGTACTTTACTTTCGACATTGCTAAATGCGGTGGATGTCAAGGAAGGAACTGGAGATTCAATTTCGGGTGTAAAATTGCCTTCGGAAGGAAACTTCGAGGATGAGCACCAAAACCAAAAGAGTTTCGAATCCAACCCAGGATCCAATTCTGGATTTGACTCCAGGTCGGATTCTGAATCCTCGACTTTGGTTCCCGGAGACGGATTCAATGGATGTCTCCTGAGATGCAAAGACGAACACATGATGAAAGTCAGTTTTTGTTTTTTCTTATTCTTTTCGGAAATTAAAGTTTGGCTTAACATTGAAAAATTCCTGAAAATTAATTTTAGGGGTTTTCATGCAGTTGAAAAACACATATGAGAAGTTTAGGGAATGTCGCTTTCATGAGTAACAAGAAAACAGGAAATTTTGAGAATTATTAGTGTTTTTATAAAATAAAAATTTCCGAATTTTTACCCAAATTCTTCTCAAGACCATTTCGTAAAAATTTGCCTTCTCGATAGTACGGAAATTTCCTTGGAATTATTCTTGAGACGATTTCGTAAAAAGTTGTTTTTGGTTTTATAAAAATATGGTTATTTTTCAAATTGGAGAATTCTAAAATTCTATTTTTGAAATTTTCCTGGAAATTTTTGAATTCGTAATCGCTGGACGAAAATCCTAAAGGTCCAATTGTATTTTTTCGAATTCAAGGTGTAGTGAAAATTACTTTCATCTTTAAGGTTATAATTTTGCCTACGGCGATTGTCCTATTTTCCATGCTGGTCAATTTGCCGTAAAAAAGGAAAACCGGACAAAGGACCAGGAAATATCTAAAACGCCCGCGGCAGTTTTGAGGATCCATAACTTCGTTATCGAGAAACTGGGGAATTGACCAGAGGCAAAATTACTAAAAAGCAAAAATAATATTTCGAGAAAATTTAAATAAAAGTAATTTTTACAGATGGACAATGAATGGTCGATGGACTTTGCTTTCCCGTTGGTGTCTTTGTTGAGGACGAATGGAAGTGTAGAAGTCGCTAAGGAGAAAGCGAGGAGTATTTGCGAAGACAACGAACTTCTGGATTCCTGTTTCAGGTCCTGCAGCATGAGCTTGGAGAGGAAGATCCTGAGACTCGGACTGCAGCCTTGGAGACATCTCTGTAGGAAGCTAGAATGTGAGTTTTTTAACTTTAAACATTTTTGGATGTTTAATTGCTATCTATAGTACTGATGACACAGTTTGATTGCTGGAAGTCCAACATCGACACCTTGACCCTAGGGTGTTACTTGGAGTCTCACAAAATCCGGGAATCCATGGAAGCCTTCACCCACAACCAGTCCCTGATGGTCGTCGAGAGTATTTGCCGAGATATGAACATTCTTTCGATATGCTCCATCGAGGAATTTTCGAAGTACTGCGGGGACGTTTCGAAGATTTTGCTGATCCAACTTTTCCAATCAAGTCGGGATACTGTAATTGAGATGTTGAAAATCAGGTGGCCGGTTCTACCATACACCTGCAACCAGAAGATAGAGTACTACAAGGAGGAAGAAGCTCAACTTGCTCTACTCAACATGTCTTCTGGATTTAATTTTAATTTTTTAATTTATATTTCAATGTTAATCTTTATTTTCTAATTTAAAGTTTTATTTACAAAACTGCGCATATCAGGGTCATAGAACTATTACTGCAAATAAATTCATTTTTTATTTAAAATCTTTTGAAGCAGAAAAACAACTTGATCGATCTCATTTTTCGTGTTTTGTTTTCCTAGTGAAAATCTGACAGTTTTCGAAGCTTCTTCTGGAGACCTTCCGGAAGCCAACAAGCATGGAGAAACACTGCAAATTTAAAATTTAAAATAGTTACAAAATTATTTAAATTTCAACATACACTACAGTATCAGCATGACAGGCAGCTCCGGTACTTGCGGCGAAAGTACCTCTGCATTCTTCCAGCAACTCACCGGCGGTGATCTCCATGTTCGGGAATGTTATACTAGCGGTGTTCGGAAGCCTTCTGGAATTGGAATAGAACGATTTTGCAGGACACTTTTCTAGAAGCTGAGATTCCAGGTAATCTCGGACTTCCCGGACTTTGTCGAAATCAGAAGCACTTTTCAAAGCTAAATCTATAGCCACACTCAATCCGGCGATCATAGGTAAATTCTCTGTCCTTAAGATATTCAAAGTAGAAAAAGAATATGTTTTAAAATTTACCCGGATCTTTTTCCTCCTTCTTGTCCTCCACCGAAAAGTAAAGGATGGTTCAACAACATAGACTGGACTCTAGAATTCGTGGAAATCATGGCAGCGATAGCCGGACCTCCGAACTTGTGACCGGTTACTGTGATGACGTCGAAGCTATAAGGTTTCTGTAGAGGGATTCTGCCGATAACTTGGGAGGCATCGCT